>WEIS01056120.1:0-13239 GCA_013389965.1 Todus mexicanus | reverse complement strand
CTGATTTTTTTTGTTTGTTTGTTGACTTTCCTTGGCGGGCTGCATTAATGCGTCAAAGGTTTTTAGCCTTACATTTGGCAAGCAAGCACGCTGGAGGGGAGCCAGCTTAACCACCTTCGGAGGGGAGGGAAATAAATTGAGATTTCAGAGGAAGTAGCTCCACTCTGACCTTGAACAAAACTTGCTCCAACTAAAACCAAACAAAACCGCCTCAAAACAAACATGTCACAAGGAATCTTGGCCAGGAAGATCCCTTGGGCTGGCAAAGTCTTCCCACTCATGCCCGTGGGTGTGTGTGTGCAGGTTGCCTGCAACAACCCCCAGTTCCAGGAACATACCTTGCCGATTTCGCTCTGCAGCTTGTACTGGTTTAATTGCACACAGTCCTGCGGATCAAAAGGAGAACATAATCAGAGTACTGGTAAAAGGAACCGACTGAGTTTGAACCAGTATCAAGCAGAGGCAGAGTGCTGGATAATGAAAGACAATCTTATTTAAACTGGTGTATGTTACACTATAAGCACTGCTTATTTTTGACAGCCCAGGATGAAGCAATTATGGGCTGACTTCTGACTCTGGTTGTGCTGGTGTAACATGAGAGGCTCCTCCACTCTGATTCCCCAGGTTCAGCTCAGAGAGCCCGAGAGCAGCCTCTGACCTCTTTGCATTAACCATCTACACCGCAGAGTGCTCAACACCAAGCAGAAAATACCCATCCCCAGCTCCACAGGGCTCTGACGGCCAGCAGCTCCCAGCATCCAGGCACCCAGGCCAGCCCCAGAGTAACAGCGGGAGCCTGCGCCCTTCCCAACATCAGCCTGGCAAAGACAGGGACCTTCTGCAGGCCGTGCACGAAGCTATAGCTGCACCCAGAGGAACCCTCACCTGGAGCATGGGTTGCTCTTCGAGGAGAGCACACAGAGCCAAGCTCCTCTCCTATGCAACACAATCACCAAGGAATTCCCTTCAGCTGGTACAGTATTTGTTAAAATAAATCATGCCGAAGCAGGTCTGATCTCTGTGTGCAAGCTACACAGCACTGAAACCCCACAGGGTGGGCAGGTGGTGGATGCAGATCCCTGCAAGCTGTGACAAAATGCAATGATGTGGTGCTGAGTTACTCAACAGACCAGGAGCAGTGCAGGAAGCGCTGGTGGCCCCAGGCATCCACCGCTGCAAAGGAAGGTGGAACAGAAGAGCCTGCAATCACCCAAGGCTAAATCCACCCTTTAGGATTGTACCATCCAAAGGAAAACACTTCCACGGCAGCAGCAAAACCTCCACAGCTTCATTCACTTGGAGCTGACCCCTCCACCCTCATTAATTGCAAAAAGAAAATCCCAGAAGCTGCAGAAGCCTAGGGGGCTCAAGACCATGAGGACAAGGTGAGCAGCGTGTCCTGCCCACATCGAGCTCTCCCTGAGGCTCTTGTGGACCATCCAGGGGACCTGGGTTTACCATGAGCCAGCAACGTGCTCCTGTGGCCAAGAAGGCAAATGGTCTCCTAGGGCACATTCAGAAGAGTGTGACCAGCAGGTCGAGGGAGGTTCTCCTGCTCCTCTACTCTACCCTAGAGAGGCCACCTCGAGACTATTGGGTCCAGTTCTGGGCTCCCCAGTTCAAAAGAGACAAGGAGCTACTGGAAAGAGTTCAGCGGAGGCTGTGAAGCTGCTGCGGGGCTGGAGCATCTCTGTGCCACACAAGGCTGAGAGCCCTGGGGCTGTGGAGCTGGAGAAGAGCAGCCTGAGAGGGGAGCTGAGCAATGCTGAGCAAGAGCTCAAGGGCCCGCGGGGGGCAAGAGGCTGGGGCCAGACTCTGCTCAGGGGTGCCCAGCACCAGGCCAAGGGGCACTGGCCAGAAATGAAACAAAAAATGAAAAATCACTTCCAGACTCTGCACTGGGCACTTTGGGACCAAAGCTGCTATAAAACACGCAGACAGGTAGATCAGCCTTCCTATAAACCTCAGCATAGCCCTGCAATCTACAGAAGCAACACCAGGCCAGTGAAGCAGTGCCAGATGCCTTCAGTCCATTTGTAAGAACAGCGGTGTCACAGTCCCAGCCATGGGCAGCATCTCCCCGCTGGGATCTCATGATCCACTCCTCTGCCTTTCAGGAAGATAAGAGCATGGACATGGTGACAATTTTGACTTTTCCCCATCACCAATCTGAAATCATTCCTAATGCAAGTGATCATCACAGTGAAGGAGAATAAAGGAATGGGGAACTGCTGATGTTTTAAGCTTGCAAGCAGTGGCTCGTCAGGAATACAAGAGATGTTCAAATCTTAATCTTATTTCCAGTGAAGGAAGTTTCTTCCACTGCCCCAACAGGGAAAAAAGCCAAATGTGACTAATGGGGCCACAGACAAGTATTAACTCTGCTGTAAGCAAAGCACATTCTGTTTCCAACGGCAAAACCCAATCCGCCAGAGCTAGGAGCAACAGGAGAGGAGAGAGCATGACCCAGCAAAAGCCAAGCTGGAAAGCACAAGGCTGCTGAAACAGATGGAAAAGAAAAAATGCTGCTGAATTTTGTAGAAAGGACTCTGCCCGAGGGAAGGGGCACCCAGGGTACGGACACGTGAAGGACACATTCCCCTGCACACACCGTGTCAGCAGATTCACTTCCCAGCACGAGGTTGTGTTTTGCATCGTGGTGATTTTCACAAATGAAGCAGGAACAGTTTTGTGTTGATGTCTCCTGCCCTGGGTTTCCCTGTGCTCAGCTTCGTAGCCCTTGCCCTGACCTGTGCAAAACTGCAGTGCTGCAGAGGTGGGGAAACACTCGCCAGAGACATGCGGGAACAGCGACCACCCCTCTGAGGAAGCCTCCAACCACCGCAGTACTGCCTGGTCTTCACACCAGCAAGCCCCCCATGACCAGGTGCTGTCATCAGGCCACCCCCTCCGAGGAGGGATTACTTGCAGGAATAAACACAGCCCTTTACGAGCCAAAGGCTCTTTGGTATGCACTCAGTACCTTGCTTCAAGCCATGGTGGCATCTCTAAATCACCAAGTTCGCTGCTGCTTCTTGCCAACACACTGCTGAGGGAGCCACAGCAGCATTTCTTCCTTCCCTCCCAATGGAGCAGAGTCATTTGTGTGGGACAGAGTCCACTCAGCTGGGCAAACCCCCTTATGAAGCATTTCATGCAACTGGGAACTACTAAGCTTTGTCTCTCTACACCTTGTCCGTGTGCCCAAGACACCGATTCCTTTCACCATCACCTTCCCACTATCCCTCTTACCTAGAAATTACCACTTTGATCCCACACCAAACTCATCACCTGAAGTATCTCTCTGGTCCTTCCTTGCTGCTAAATGGAGCTTGTGAGCCATGGCAGGCCACCCGCCTGTGAGGGATGGTTGTTTGGAAGGGATGGATAAATACTAGGATGAGAAGATGGGAAGAGAAGGAGTCTGAGAGAAAGGTGATGACAGGGTCTGCAGCACAGCCTCCAAGAGTTTACACTCACTATCACCACATCCCTACCTGATCCACAGCTCCAGCACTCTCCACTCAGGTAATTACGGGTGAGAATCACTATCATCGGCGCTTCTGTGCTGCTTCGAGCACTTGAGCTGAACACAGCACAAATCAAACCAGACTATAGGTGCTTGCTACTTTTTTTTTTACTTTTTTTTATCCTTTTTTTCCCTTGCAGAAAGCCCATAATTCACAGCTCGAGCGGCTCCTGCCACGTGTTGCTGCAGACCGGTAGGATTGTTATTATGTTATTTGGTTCTCCTGCAGGAAGCAGGATAATTCTACTATTCCTGTATCAGGGAGAAACACCAATCTCTGGGCCAAGTGTTCCTTAAAGATAACATTGTACAACCCTCTCGATTTCATCAGGCCAATGTATTTGCAACTGCTGAAAATATGAACAGCGCGAGAACCTTAATGAGATCCTTTAAAGAAAAGCAAATTAGATCACCAGGTCTGTCCAAGTGTGCAATAATTGTTCCACCTTAAAAACCAAGATGCCCCATTTGTTAACATGTCCAAGGTATTACTCGAGAGAGGGAGGGGGAATCGATGCCACAGGAAACAAAAATTGATCAAAAATCATAAAGCACAGTTGAAGCCCAGGCCCGATTCCATAAATCCACTGCTGGGTGACAGAAACCCCGAGAAATTGAGAATTGAGCCTTTGCTGCCCAGTGGGTCACAGGGATGGGAAGGAAGAGCCAGAGCTGGTTTCCAGAGATATTTATGACAACAGACTGCCTACCGACATACATATCTAACAGCAGATTTTGCCCCCTAGAAGATGATAGATTCACCAATCTAAAAAGAATTATGAGTTTCAGAGATTCAGAGATACACTTTAAAGACAAGCATGGGGAAAGAAAATTGGGAACTAAAACCCAGCACTGGTTTAAACTTATCCTGTCTGGAAGGAAGCAAAAGCAGTTCTAAAAACAGACAGAAGGAAAACAAAAGCCAAAAAAGGGGCATGAGGGGTGGTAATAAATGCAAATCAGAAAGTCGTTCAGGCACAGAAAAGGACGCACAGGAAGCCCAGAGATCACAGAGATAAGAAAAATAAATAGACTTTTAAACAATATCCAAACCGGAGTGCAAAAGCGGAAGCCCAGCACCATGACTGGCTGCTGGCAGGAGAACTGGCCACTCTCTGGGTTCATCCAGCTGAGATCCCAACAGCAGATGCAGGAGCCCTGGGGTATCACTGGGAGAGTGGCTGGAAGAATGAAAAGGAGCTGGGGCCCGTGGGATGAAGGCAGCTCCTTTCCATCCTCTCTGCAACTGCAGCTGTAGGCTTTGCCTTCTCTCAAACCTTGCCCTTAGGCAAGCTGGAAAAGTAACTTTATATAAAGGTTAATTAATCCAAGGAAAAGAAATTAGCAACGCCTGTGGGGGATTCTTCTTTGAAGAAATGTTTTCCAAGTATCTTTGATCTTTTCCAGAAAGCTCTAGTTTGAGCATCACAGTCAGACTTCTAGCGGAATGAGTTTGGGGGACTCATGGAGCTGGAAGGGGAGGGAAGGTTTCCAGCCGATGCTGCGTAGGAGCTCGGTACCCACTGCTGCCCTGGTCCCACCTGGGTTTACCTTTGTGCATGGCAAGGAAATTAAAGCCTTATAAAGAAAACTTCACAGCCCTCAGAGACAGGAGGAACATGAGACCTGGACTAGCCCAGCACCGAAGTGCTGCCTCTCACAGCTCTTGAGATCAGTGGCTTCAAACCAGTTGGCCATGCAAGCAGGAGACCTATGATAAAGATCTGGAAAGCCAAGCAAAGAAAGGATAAAGAAGTGATTTATTTCCCATGCTTGTGGGATAAGCTGTGGACATCAAGTGCAAGAAAATTCCCTCTGTCAGCTCGTCCTTCTCCCTGCACGCTCAGGCCAGCAGCAGCACCAAGGCAGGAGAACACACTGGCCTGACTCATCTCCTTTCTGCTCCTGCTGAAGCACGCGCATCCCCAGCCCACCACCACGACGCGTGGGGCCGTCCAGGCAGTGAGGAGCTGGAACGGCCTCCTGCTGATCCCAGAGGGTGGAGAGACTATGAGGACAGCAGGGCTGGAAGAACCAAGATGCCAAGGAGTGGGTGGATGCAGGGAGAAAAAGGGAACATGTGACAGAAAAAGGACAATTTAGTGAGAAGAGACTGGAGAAGAGAAAGTGTCACACAATTAACTGTGCTGGCAGGTCTGGGGAGAAAGCCTGGAAGAAGCCATCTTTTAACCTTCTCCTAGCCACTCTCCACCTAAGACTTATCTTGGCTACCTAAAAAGGTTGGTTTGCACCAGCATAATAAAAAAGTGCAGCATTGCATTTGCAAATGCCACTTCCCAACAAGCAGCACCTCTACCCTTTAATCATAGAATCATTCTGGTTAGAAGAGTTCTTTAAGATTGAGTCCGCTCACTAACCCAGTACTGTCAGGTCACCATTGAACCACGTCCCTCAGCACCACAGCAACTCATCTTTCCAACTCCTTCAGGAACGGGGACTCCACCACTGCCTTGGGCAGCCTGTTGCTCCCTGGGCAGCCTGTATTCACAAATACAAGCCCTGCCACTTTAGGTGGGACAAGCTTGCTCAAAAACAGTGACAAGATGCCCATCAGTCTGTACAAACGTTCACAGAGAGCCTTGTCTTGGTGCGTAAAAGCACTAGAACAACATTTGTGCAGCAAAGCAGGAAAAAACCCCTGATGTGCTTGCTCAGCTCTATCAGTGGCTGATTAGCGCTAACCCCAAAAATTGCTGTGCTTGGTTCCTTGGTTGGCGTGGGCTTGGGACCATTCCCAACAGGCTCTTTGGATGTGGCTGTCCTGACTTGTAGGAGTAAGATTTTAACAGTTTTAACAGATTCTGTGCCAGAGAACGGATCTAGATGCATTTAGTTTACTGCTAGAGCTGTAGCCTTCATGTCTTTAGCAAAGATTATGGTTGATTTGGTCTCCTCTATTGAAACACTGAGAGCCCACAAAATAATATTGTCTCAGGAGAAGGAAGATACATCTATAAGAATGTGATGTTAATACTGTCATCCCTCCAGATAAATTTCACACACTTATTTTTATGCAATTTTATGAGAAAACAGGATTCAGTGAATGCCTTGGTAATCCTCTATCAAAGAGTTCTCTGCTTTGGAGATAAGAAGACCAGCCCTGATCAGACCAAATGTCTGTCTAGCTCATTTTCTGACAGTGACGCCCAAGGAGGAGCACACAAGTAGAGCAAGCGGGGACTGATGCTTTTCTATTCCATTGTATTTCCTCCTATTTTTTCTCACTCGACTACTAGATTTATAACTTATATTTGCTTATATTTTTTTCCCTGACATACATCTAAGTAACTTCCTTTAAAAGCACTGATTTCTTTGCAACCTCTTTGGATATCCAAAGATATTTTCAGTGTGTTTGAAATACGGTTATTCAAGTTCTGTGCAAGAATATTTGTGATGCAGAGCGCTCTGTCCTGTCCTCGTTCTGTGAGTTGTGCTCTTTAGTGATCTCCACTTATTCTCAGGGGCCCGTTGCTGGACTGGTTGCATCCCTGCTGGCAACAATTCTGTTTTCATAAATCCGTATTTATGGTCCACATATTGTGTCCTAAAGAGCGTGTGACATTTCCCATCTGTAGTTTGTACGGGCAGAAGTATGTCTCTTCTGGCAGAAATCATATCTATTTTGAGGTGGATCCACCTCATTTGATGAAAGGGGCTGTATCTTTTTCTTAATTTACTCAGTAAATATTAATTTATTCCATAAGATGCCATTCAGCACTCTCTCCTTAGTATTCAAACAAGATCCGTGTTCATTGTCAGTTATTTCATAACAGCTGGTGACAGAACGTGCTTTAGGTGGTAATTTCTTCTGGGTATGAACAGATGAACTATATCTTCAAAAAAAGAGCTGAGAAATATCTTCGCTCCAATTAGCAGGGTAGGACAAAACCTTGTGAGTGCATTTCGAAGAACTGAAGTATTATAATACTTAGCCATGTGATCAGGACTTAATGTTCTACATCTACCTACTATTTCACAAGCACTTCTTCCTTTCAGGTCCTTCCTTCCTTAGGAAACAGGTTCTTTGTAGTATGTGTTTGTTTTCCCTTAGAATTATTCCAGCAGGCTACGAGAAATTTCTCCTTTGTCATTTCTCTCCTGTGTTGCTTTTACAATAGGCCTTCAAAAGTTTTCTTCGGAGGCTTTCTTAGGTTTGCAACACACTTTGGAGTTTCAGTGAGTGAAACTCGGATGTCATTTAGGTTGTTGGCAATATCCAGAATAATAATATGCTCACAGGTCATCACCCGTCCCCACTGATGCTGTGGAAGGGCCCAGCAGCAGCCGGGAACCGGGAGCTGGATTCAGGGATGCGGCCCAGAACCTGGGGCCCAGCCAAGGCCTGAGCCGGGGGCTGAGACCGGGGCCGGAGGCCTCAGGGCAAAGCTGAAGCTGCCAAGGCCAAACCCAGCGAGGAAGAGTCCCGAAGCCCAGAGAGCAGCTCGAGCTCAGGGAAACAAAAGACGAAGGGCAAAATGCTGAAAGGGCCAAGAGAAAAAGAGGGACCGAGACAGTCGTGATCCCTCAGCTTTATACCGAATATGACGTATATGGGATGGAATCCTTCGTTGGCCAATGTAGGGTCACCTGTCCTGGTCGCTCCTCCCTGAAGGTGCAGCATTTACTTTTCTGCACCCCCCAGTGTGGTACACAAGATCTAGCAGTGCCCTTGGTTTGCATACCAATCCTTGGTACTAACTATAAACATGGAGCGTTATCACTGCTAGAAGCAGACTCTGTCTGGTAAACATGCTGCTAACTTCAGACAGACTTAGCTGAAAAGCAAAAATCATAGAACAGAATTGTTCTGTTCTAACCCAAACCAGGACAATATCTCATGCCTCTTCAGAAGGATGGCCACTAGCTCTTTGTGTTGTTTAGCTCCCATGTTTGGCGCTCCAAGCTGCACAAAAGTTCAGCAACATCATATTAGAAAGGGTAGCAGGTGCAGATATTAAAAAAACATCTTGGTTATTGTAGCAATTGTCTCATGAAATCCAATGTAAGTGTCAAGCATTGCAAAGAAATTGATCTGATCTGTTTGCCCTCTCGAGTTATTGCATTTGCCCATTATGAACACTGGACTAATTTGATTTCATCAAGGATTTCTCTCTCTCTCAGAATGATTCCAGATTTTAAAGATCATCTGTCCTGTAATAACACCTTTATGTTTAAATTATCTCTGCGTGTCACCAAAAAATAATACCTGCAGAATACCGCATCATCTACAAAGTTGCTTCTTAGAATAAAATCACTGTTTGAGAGTGTGTGTGTCTGTGTGTACGAACATGGAGGCTCTTCCTCTGGGAAGCCAGTTTCTGTGGTATGTTTTGACGAGAAAGTCAAGTAAACAAACCAAAAAGGAGGTATTAAGATATAAAAAAAGTGATTATGAAATTTCTATGTGTGTGTGTGTATTAATTTTACAATATCTAGATCAATATAGGTACACATATATAAGACTAAATATCTTTTAAGATGAAGAAATCAGTCTTAAAATTACTTAGGAGGTAATAATACATTTCTGGAACCTCATTTACTATGTGAGGATTGAACAAAGTAAGCAATAGAAATAGAAGCCTGCATGACAAACAAGTTCTGGAACATGCTGACCGTGTTTGAGTCCTTGTAGCTGCCCTGCAGCGCTGCTCACCCCCTGCCCACACTGATCTTCTGCCCGGCAGCTCTGACCTGTGCCTGGTGCGGCTTTGTCCCAGTGAGAGCAGCACGCTGAAACCAGGTGGAAGTGGAGGAGACTAGGAATGAGCTGTACGTTCTTGGACTTCTGCAGTGCAGGATGTAAATTTGAAAACTGATCTGCTTGAGAAAATGAAGCTAATGGAGTTTACAAATATCTATTTCAAAGAACCACTGGACATTAAACGGGGAGTTTTGCAGCTCAAGTTCACAGCATAGCGGGTGTCCTCAGCAGGGGAGCTGTTTTTCCGGTATAAAAGTTTTTGCTTGACTTCACCAGAATCCGTTTTAGTTAACAAGTCTCTGTTTATCTTTGAAGAATGTCCTTGCCCAGACAAAAAGAGATTCTTGTTCTTCAGCTCCATGTTTTTGTCCCAGACAGCTTTCGGCAGTCCTGAGTTTCATTTGATGAAGGAAGAAAAAAACGAAGGTGACTTTTGGAACTGGCTTCACCTCAGACATGTCTTATTAAAGACCACTACAGGACATACTGTCGACACTTTACATAATTCTGGTGGAAATCGCACCTTATTTGGAGGGTCTGGCTTATCAAATATCAAAAGATCTGAAGTATAAATACAGGGGCTTCCTTTTCTATTACAGCATAATGTGTATATTTTTTTTTCCTTAGAGAGGACAAGCTATGCTTATGTATGTTGAAAAAGGGTTGACCTACCCAAGCTTGATCATCCAGTTTGTCTTGCAAATATCAGCCCTTGTCTTTTATTCACGATTTATTTATTTTTTTACATAAGCTTATCTAAGATGACCAGGATAATGTGTTGGCATAAGGCTATAAATAGCCACTGGTCAAACATGCCACCTATATTTAAGTATTTATTTTTCACACAGTGTATCTTCGTCCTCTCAGTTTCACCAAGAGCTTTTTTGTTCAGGATGTGAGGATCAGTGTGAGTGATTCGCAGACACAATCAATCAAATAACGTCTTATCTCAGAAGGCTGAGATCAATGTTTGGGATAACAAATGATTCCAAAGGAGTCCTCAAGAGTGTTGCTGTCACTAGATTGAAAGATAATATAAATACACTGTCCAAAGCGTCTAGTAAAAAACAGTTGATTGGAGGAGCAAGTCCAAGGGCAACACGTGGATCCAAACAGATTTACGCCACTTACTAGTGGTTGCTTTGATAATGCAGCTCTAACTGGTGAACTCCTCATCAAAAGCTGCTGGTGCATCTGGGCAGAGGTTGCTGGCCTCAGTGAGCAGCCCAAAGGTGCATGGTGGCATCAGTCATGTGAGAAATGAACCCCAATAATAATTCTAGAATTGAGGACAGTCTCCAAAGCAAAGCTAAAAAAGTTTATTTACAGCGCTGGGCGCATAGTAGGAGTTCTTCTCCACAGCATATGCACACTGTGTGGAGTTTCTCTTACACTTTTATGTATTAGGGTCATACACATTTGGACCTTACCACTCTCTACAACTACCTGAGGGGAAGGTGTAGACAGGAGGGGGCCGGGCTCTTCTCCCAGGCAATTTGTGACAGGACGAGAGGGCACAGCCTGAAGCTGCACCAGGGGAGGTTCAGGTTGGATGTTGGGAAGCTCTTCCTCACAGAAAGGAGGGTAAAACCCTGGGATGGGCTGCCCAGGGAGGTGGTGGAGTCACCATCCCTGGAGGGGTTTAAGAAAAGACTGGATGCCACACTTAGTGGCAGGGTTTAGCTGAGTGGTGGTGGTAGGTCCTAGGCTGGACTTGATGATCTAAGAGGTCTTTTCCAGCCTTAATTATTCTATGATTCTATTTCTATTCTATGATTCTATATGCATGACCCTTCATTTGCATTTTATTACCACCCACCCACACCTGTGCGCTGTTGCCAAGAGGGTGTTCATGGGGGTTGAAGTTTTACCCCTCTTCCCTCTGAGCATGTGTTCTTTGCAGGCAGGCAGCCAGTTTGCTCTTCTTCACAGGGCCATCTTCAAACTGAGGTAAATATTTCTATAACAGTAAACACAACTAAAACACTTCTAAGGTATGTTTAGGGTAGCCCTCAATCCGGCGCAGTTTCCTCGCCTCATTCCCCATAACTGGGTACTAGAAGGCTTACATTCTTCCCGGCTGCCTCAGGATGGGTGTCCTCGGCTGAAGCAAAGCTATTCCTATTCATCACAAGTCAGTTCCCCCAGGTCTGTCTCTGAGCAGGACAACACAGGTATCATACTGAACAGAGCCACAGGACTTAGATATTTCCAAGTCATAGTGCAGCATAGATCATCTCTCCTGGAACAGGGGGACTGTGAGGATGGCACAGAAGACAGCGGTTACCCTGCGGTTCCCACCAAGCTGTGGGGAATAATCAGTTGACATTTTGTATAGATATTTTCCCAAACACCTGCTGAGGGATGCAGCCAGCTCTGGTATTGATCATCCTGCCCTGCTCCTGTATTGATCACCAGTAACCACCACTTGCACAAATCCTCAAAAGCAGTAAAATGAACCAGCCCTGCCTGACTAAGCTTTTTTATCAGTCCTCACAAAAACCCCAGAACTTTAGTATTGAATCGTTCCCCTCAGTAACTTCCACCCACTGGAGGAAAAACTGGCACCGCTGGACAAGAAAGACTAAATCTGGTAAAGTCCTTATTGGACTTTTGGAGAGGACACCACTGTAATTTAGGAGAGATTAAGACAGGTACAGTTACATTCAAGCCTCTGCTAATTGCATACAGCATATACGCAGAGCAAATGCATGCCACAGCATCAGATCTGCTCCTCAGTTGTCACCAGAGTTCCCTGCAGTATCTCCGTTAGGTTGGACTTGGACTGTCAGTGCCTCTCACAGCCACGAACACAGCGACCTTGCAGCAACCACTCAGCAGCCACTGGTAGGTCAGACGCAGGACGCTGGAGTGAGCTGTGTGCAGGCTGCACTTACCTGGCTCTCACACTCCTAACACTTATTTCTCATTATTTCAGTGGCCAGCCTCAAACTTTACCCTAATAAGGAAGCATGCACCTTTCTAATGCTTTTGCTGTTCCTTACAGGATACAGGTACTGTCCCTATAAACTGGAAAGATGACGCACAGCTTCCGAGAGCACCGCAGCAACAGTGAGCACCCACCCCTGAACACACAAAGCTCTTGCCTGGGCTCTTCCCATTGCAGCAACTCCCCATTAATATGAATGATGGTTTCCAATGAGCACGGCGTTGTGAAGCATCCGGGCTGCACCAGAGCAGGGCTCTAAATAATTATATCAAAGTGACCATTCAAAACTGCGTAAAGAGTCGCTGCAGGAACAGGGAAATGAAGGGCTCTGCATTTCAAACTAAGCATTTCCCACCCCAGTGCAGTAACTATTGCTCCCCAGGATGCAGATGCTGCAGATGAGGATGGAGTATTTGGAATTTGCCAGCAGAATGTGCTAGTCACACTTGACTGCAGTTACTCTGAAACAGATTCCAGCCAAGCCGCACTCCTGGCACAGTCAAAGCACTGCAGGATGGGAGAGCTGGCACACAAGTCACGTTCGCTTCCAAGAGCTGGCTCCTCTCCCTCCCCGTCTCCCTTATTAAGGCATATGGTTGCTGTCAGAGAAGCTGCAGTCTCTGCAGTGCACCTTCTGCAGAAATCTATCGGCTGGGGATGCCACAACCCATCCCATCGCTAACGCGACTTGCAAAACTTCCCAGAGGACAATGGATGACTTGCTCGTGCACAGCACCCACCCGCTCAGATAGGCAAGGTGGAAACACCCCCTTTTTAGGAGGGAAACACTAAAGCCACACCAACATCAACCCCTGGGTCACTTGGAACCCCACTGGCAAAAGTTGAACTCCAGTGAAGTGGATCCCTTGTGACAGGGCAGGACCATGGTGGGGTTTAGGCATCACATCTGGAAGCACCACAGTGCCCATGAGAAACAGGCTGGCACAGTGGCACAAGCAGAGTTGTGTTCAGCAACATGTTCTCCATCAATGGGGTGAGGAAGAGTTGGGTTCTAACTGCTCCTGAGCCCCTGGCTGC
>WEIS01056119.1:0-16988 GCA_013389965.1 Todus mexicanus | reverse complement strand
TTTTTCAGTCTTGTATTCTATGTTCCAGTGGAAATATTGCAATGAGGCAGGTTTTAAAGGTGAGATGCAATGAGGCAGGTTTTAAAGGTGAGATGGGTTGATTTCCTATTTAGGGAATGAGTCTGCTTTCATATAGTCTTATCTCAGGGAGGAAAGCAGAAATTCAAGACATTTAAAACTGGTGACGGTAAACCAGAATCTAAAGAAGAATCCCGCCCTGGACAGGAGACAGGCACTGTGCTGCAAGACAGCCATTTTCTCACCAATTCTTGTTTTATCTGTGTTTTTCATAGCAGTTTATTTATTTGTGGACCCTGACTCCTCTGGAGACAAACAGAAAGGGTTCATCTTAACCAAGCACCTCTCTGAGAGACTGAAAGACACAAAGAAGGAAGAGGGGTGTAACCAAATTATCCTTGTGTTTTACAAAGAATTTGTCATTGGGATAAGTAAAATTAAACTCAGCAACACTTGGATATCTTTTCCTCTCTGGTCCCTTGGGAGTTAAACTGTGAATGCACTGAAGAGATGCAGTAAAATTAGTTTGTAGTTGAGTTGTACAGAACCATAGGAAGAGACATTTAAGATTATCAAGTTCAACCATTAACTTAGCGTTGCCAAATCACCACTAAACCATGTCCCTCAGCACCACATCTATATTATATGCTTTTAAATCCCTCCAGGGATGCTGAATCTACCACTCCCCTGGGCAGCCTGATCCACTGCTTTGCAACCCTTTCAGTGAAGAAACTTTCTACAATATCCAGTCGTAACCTGCCCTGACTCAGCTTAAGGCCATTTGCTTTTGTCCTATCTCTTGTTACTTGGGAGAAGAGATTGATCCTAGCCTCACTACTACAAATCTTGAGGATCAATGTGCTCCTGTGTGCCTGCCCCTTCTCACAGCACATGGGCGCTAGGCTAGATATCATGGGCATCTTCCTGCACAGGACTTGCAGCTCGCAACATCCCAGCAAATTGGAGTATTTTAGCTTTGTTAACTGGTTTTACTGCGTATAGTAATTTCCATGTTGGAAAGGCAGCCTGTCGAAACCATCCAGCCTTCTCAAGTCTGGGCACCACCTGGTGCAGAAACGCAAGAAGAAGGAAAACAACAAAACCAAAAACAAAAACAGGAAAAGCTTATGAGCATGTGGCATTTTGGCACAGAAAGTCATATTAATTCAAGTAGAACATTTTTCCCCCTCTTCACTAGTGTGTGAAATTCCACCACCTCATTTCTAATGAGGCTGTGGTTTCTGCTTTTCAGCTTGCAGGAGGGAGCAGGTCCCCAGAGTAGACAGCAATGCCTGGCAAGGCCCAGCCTCTTACCTACTGTTTTGTTGAAGCATGCTTCCATCAGATGTACCAGGGATGGGAAGGCGGCACAAGGGCGGACAGTGTTATCTGCATTTGGGAGCACCTTTCTGACAAGGGGAAATTGCCTGGAGGGAAAATCAGCCACCGTAACTGCCAGATCGGTCATCTCAGGCTTAGCTTTTAAGTGCTGAACATGTTCTTGATGCAGCAGGACACAAACTGAGTTCTTCCACAAGCTGAGGAGAGGAAACCTAGAAGATACGACCAAATTCCCACAGGAGGAATAACAACAGATTAAAAAGTGTAGTATATCCAAGTGGTGCACATGAAAATCACGTAGAAGGAATGGTTCTCAGCAAGATGTGAGCGAAGGCAGAGATGTCGAACAGTTCTCTAAAGGATGTGGACACTATTGCCCTTGGTCTGTATCATGAGAGAAGTCATATGCAGGGTCTTGTGATGATTTCAATAAGAGTGGGCTGACATCAGATTGCACACTGTGTAGCTGAGCTCAAAGACATCACAGGTGGGTTATAGAAAACCTCAAAGTTTCGTCTCTGTCACTGTGTCACCAGATGCCAGGTTTATAATAGCTTCAAATAATTTGCATTTATTCTGTTTAGAAGAAGTATATAAATTGCTAACAAATATCTACAATATTACACTATTTTGTGATGCATAACAATAAATAATAATTCACAAACAGTATAAATAATATTTCACGACTGTCACCAATAAGTTAACCTTCTTCACACAATTAGTGAAAGAAAGCTGAGCTTTTACATGGAAAATGGTTTTGAGGTGGGAATACTTTTTGATTTGTTCTCCTTCATCTCTAAAAGGTGTTAGAAAGAGTGAAAGGCGAAATTGTTCAGGGAGAAGTGACTCTCTGCATTCAGAGAGAGGCTGTAGTGCTTGGGAATGGTTTGCTTAATAGCCAGAGGGAAGAGAGGGAGAGTTAGATGGATTTACAATTTATGCTGGTTGGAGAGGAAGGAAATTGTACCCTCATCACTACTGAAGGAGTCAGGCAACTGTCAAACAAACTGAAGTCATCAAACCCGATTTCTACCACTTTTACCTGTAGTGGTGGTAAATCTATTTATTTGGTTAATGATAACTACACTTCCTTTTATCCCAAGGATGTTGTGAGGATAAACATATTCAAATTCAAAGCCCCGAGCTGGGATATGCTCCTATTTCATCCCGGGACTAGCACCTGCATGGCCACATCAACAGCTGGATTAAAAAGCTAATACAGTTGGAAATTCAAACTAACTGATTCTGGCTAAAACATATTACGGTTTTGGCAGCTCTGGCCACTACAGTTATGAAGCCAAGGAACTAATGGAAATACTAAATTCCAAATCACATCTTTTCTTAGAATTGCACATAGGGATATCTGATAACAGCAAATCATTACAGCCTTGAGAAAGGTATTCAAATGGAATACAACACTGAGATGGGGAAAGAACTGTGTTTAGAAATACACACTGGTCAGGCTCCCTAGAGATGTTCCTTGTTTCTTTTTCCTCTGCAATTGTGCAATATCAAATACTCCATAATCCCACTGAGCACACACTGTGCAATAATATACATTTATAACAAGCAGCACTTACAGTGCTTGACATCTTCAAAGGTCTCTACAAACCTTACCTAATTAATCTGTATCAACACCCCTGTGGGCTAAGCATAATTATTCTGAAGAAGCTGAAAGGGAGAGGTTAAATGAGTTACTGCAGGCCGCTGACAGCGAGGGACAGCAGAGGGCTGGGAGTGCGGCTGCTGGCACTCACCAACCCTAACCCTTTCCTCCTCCTGCCCTGACACGCCATGGAATCTCAAACATATGTAAAACCAACAAAAAAGTTAAGCAAAATGCATAGCACCATTAAGGTTTTTATATCATACTTATTTGGAATGATCTGCTGTTACTCACAGTTTTGTCTTCTGGGAGCAAGGTGATCCTAAAGTCACATAAAAGATACTAAAGTGACAATGAAATCATCCCACTTTTTTGTTTTATTTTATTTTTAAATAAACATGCCAAAGAACTACCTTGCACCAGCATTCGTCACAACCATGGATGTATTTTCAGGTAATATTTCTGAACTACCAGAAGCAAACCTCCCTTTGTAGAAGGCAGCTCTGCCCTGGTGACCTCAGCAATGCAGATAAGATCAAGATACCACAGCTCTAGCATGTTTTCATGCTCGTGCTTATACATCATTCAGTACTCTGATTTTGAAGAGTGCTTCATGCCTTGCCATCAGTAAGAGTCAAGGATGCTCAGTTCCTGCAGAAAATAATCACAAATGTATACAACAAAAGCATAATTAGTGGATGAGTCATTAATTCTCATTATTCTGTGGCAGAATTAGAGCTATTCCATCAGGGGGTAGCAGGTAGCTCTAACCGACTGTTAGCAACATAAAACACATCCATCACAGTCACTTTGCTTCCCTGGGGAAGCAGCAAGGAAAGAAAGATGAGGGGATGGTGGAGCAGATTAGCACCATAAGGCCTCGATTCTGCAGAATATCGAAATACGGGCATTTCAGTCATGCTGACTTCAGCAGGCAGCGAAAAAAAATCATGGCCTTAGATACTCGGCATCAGCAAAATGACAATTTATTAAGATAACAAGACCTAAGGGAAAAAACCAAACACATTTCTTTAATTTATTGCATGTATAATCCCCTGATGCCTTTTAGTTGTGACTGTGGTCTCACATGAGGCTTATAATGTCATAACCCTGCAGGTTTTAGTGGGGCTGGTCCTCATTCACCATGGGTGAGACCAGGGCTAGCCCACAAACTGAGCTCCATGCCAACACCAGAGCCTTTACATACGATTTCATAATCAGCTTTTTATTCATTTCTACTTCAAGGTTCCTAGTTTAAAATAGGATGATTTTTTATTTTCTAGCCCAGCACAGGAAATATCAAACGGACAAGAGGTATTTTTCTGTTTAATGTCTGGTACTAAAAGCCAAGGTCCAGCCCACGTGCTGGCTCTGGACATCTTCAAAGGCTTCCAAAATTTTTAGAAAATACTGTATGGAAACTATTCCTCTTGATTAGGATGCACATTGACTGTGGGATACTAAAATAACCCCAAGTATTACTTTGGCCCTGCCAGTGGATTAATTCCAGGAATTACTTTAATCTATTACCTTTGCTTTCAGTTTCTATTAAATGTAAAAAAAGATCAATAGGAAAAAAAGTGATGCACAGATAAAGCAAAAACACAAGCAGAACTAAGAATAACCTGGTGAACTGCTCTCACTGGACAGTATAAATATTCCTTTCAGGTTAAAAATATTTCTTTGAGGATACAGAGCCCTTAAAACCCAGAATAGATCTCGGACAATGACACTTCCTCACAACCAAGGGAGTAGCGTGTTTTTGCCAGTAAAGGATATGCTCTGCTTTGCAGAGGAAACTCCTATTGGTGAATTTCACCATGGAAACTCCAGGCCTAACTATAAAAAGACCAACTTATCTCCTGACAAATAAGCTTATGCTGGGAATAACAAAAACTAAGAGCGGATGGTGTGAATCGCAGGTATGGGGGGTAACTGTCCACGCAGAGCAGCTAGAGGGGGAGCCTGGCATGGGCTGATCTGCCTGAAAACCATTGCTGAGCACCCAGAAATCTCCAAGTCAGCTACAAAACCCAGGCTAAAACCAGCCTTAGCATCTCTCTGCCCAAATCCCCCCTCAGAAAAGCAACTGATGCATCCTTCTTCCGCTTTTAGAACAAACACAAATTGGCCAAACATGAGAATAAGGCCCAGAGTTTTCAGCTTTAAAAGTATTTCTGACCCAGAGCTTTCTCACGTTACTTCCTTGCTTGGTGAGTCTCTGAGGCTGCTTTGTCTGAGGTGATGGCAAAACACCTGTGCAAGGGCATGAGCCTTGGTGCACTGGAGGTGCTTTGATTTCCTTGGACCTTTCAGGTTGCTGTTTGCTCCTGGTTCACCTAGAGCAATTCCCCCAAAAGAAGCAAATATAGTAATATATAAAATAAATATATTAATATTAATAATACTGATAATAATATAAGCAATAATATAGACATATATAACATAAACAATTAAATACTCTTCCTGATGATGGATAAGAGGACCAACATGGTCACTAGAATGTTTATTACCAGTCCTGTCAGAGATGTAATGGTTTCCAGGTTTAATCATGAGCTCTGTTCCACTGTCTCTGTCAGACAGAGCAGCTTTTAGGCACTGTGGGTAACAGACTGATGCCTGATGGCTACACACACAGCTAAAAAAGAGCATCGATAAGGGAAAGGCCAGCCCAAATAATCAGGAAGTAGGCAAATGTGTGATAAAAAAGTAGGCAAAAACAACGCAATGTCTTTTCTGTGTAATCCCAACCACTACAGTGATTTATAGGAAACCAAAAGCACTTTTACACAGGTTTTATCTCTTTTTTTCTCTAAAGGAAGAGAATTTGCATTGGAAACAGACATCATTTCCTTTTGTGCTTGATGCTCCTCCAACATCTCTGGATGACCTAAAGAGTAACACTGCATGGGCTAGTTGGTCTCCATCATCCCTCAGTGAAAGGACAGGCAGCATTTAGGAAGCGGGACAACTGCAGTCTACAATGTCATGGAGCACTATGCAGAAAAATGCACTGTGGCTCTTGTTTTTGTATTTCAGAAAATCCAGAAGAAAGAATGGGTTTTTTTTTTCTCTAAATTAAAAACCCCAAATAACCCCAAACCAAACCAAACAAATAATTTGCAATGTTCAGGAGTGTTGAAAATCATTTTGGAAAGCGCCTTAGGCTAATTTTGTAAACCACAACAGAGCTGTAGCGGGTAGAAAACACACTTTCATCTTATTTATTTCTCTCTGTCTTTAAATGTTGGGCTAGGAGAAGTTTCTCTTTCATATCTACTCAGCACAACATATACTTTCTTGGTTATGAAGTGTCTGGCCACACAAGTACAGACACAGACATGCTCGATGTGCTTATGATCTTTCTGTCCCATGTTAACACTGAGCCAAATTTGGCTTGGCTTTTCAGTCAAGCTTTTCACTTCCAATCCTGCAAAAATCAACAGGGCTGATTTTCCATATACCTGGGACTGCGTTTTTCTGTTTGCCTGCAGCAAGATGGGTTAATTCATGCCAAAATCTGGAGAGATGTGCGGTAATTTGCTGTATCCAGCATGAAGGCTGTTGGGCGTATAGTGTGATATGCAGGGCAAAGTAAGAGTACTCAGCCTGGATGAAGCACACATGGGTTGGCGTCATCTTTGAACCACATTCAGTGAGCAACAGCGCAGGTGAAACCCCACGTCCTGCAGCTTCAGGTCTTTAATCTCTGTGTCCTCTGACTGCAACCACCTCCTGTATCTTCTTTCCATGCCAAAGGACTACAAGCAGGGACTTGCATAGCTTTGAGGTGTCTGCCACTGTGTTACTTTGTGACCAAAACTGGCTGGTGGATTTAGAAACCGCAGCCTTTCCCCTCCTCTCCTGGTCATCTTCCCTGCTTAGAGAATTTCTGGGAATTCCTGGTGACTTCTGCAAGTGGTAGAGCCTGCATGGCCTGGGCTGCCTCTGTGCGCACTGCAGAGATGAGCACCTCCAGAGGGAGCATTTGCCCCGTCTTAAAACACCATCTATGCAAGGGGAGGAGTCTCCTTTCACAATTGTAGCTGGTTAAAAACAAGGAAAAAATCTCATCCTATCCTAGCTTATAAGTGCTAATGCTTTCACTGGCTTTTGCATGCCGAAGTGTGTAGAATTGAGGGTGAGAAATAGTTCTGGCCAGATTGTCAGAAGGTAAAGCAGACCTGGAGGGACTTTAGATACCTGGATGCATTAACAGGCAAGCGGCAAGAGTACAGACCCTGCTCACCAGTGACAGATTTCTCACTGTAAAACACATGAGTTGAGTACTAAGCAGTAACAAAGTCCCAAGGTGGAGTGTGAGACACTTGGTGTTTGGTTGTGTTGCGTAGCCGCTGAAGCACATAAGGACTTGTGAACATTTGCAGGTCCAAGGGGCAGGGGACTCCCTCCACAAGGCATGTGAAGCGACTCTGTACCATTTCTTGGTGTTTTGGAGTGACTTGCAGCTGCACTGCAGGCAGACAGAGACCTGAGAGGATGCCAACAGAAGGGCAGAGCATTTCTGCAATATATAAATAATTCTTCTCCAGTTGGCCCTTGTCTATGCATGGCGCTCACTGAGTCCCTCATACCAGTGACTCAGTTAAATTTATAGTGATGTCTTTCCGTGCCATAAAACATGACCTCCAGCTTCTCACTTCAGACTGAATTGTGTTTCAGGCATTTTGTACTTCATGGCGAAATGCGATTTGTTACCTCTCAATTTGCAGTCTCCAGCAAAAACATTGTTGATTTTGTTTCCTTATTTTTGTATACTTATGGGGGGGGGAGAGGGAGGTGGTGTGTGAAGGTAGACAAGTCCCAGTTGTGTACTGAGAAATGATATTTAATAAGTAGCAGAAAGCAGCTGAACTAGGATTCTGCAATTGTCTCTACAGCACATTAGATTTAACTAGTGTAATGTCACGAGCATTCACTTCCAAATGAGGAGAAAGTTCAATGTTACACAGTAAATCATTGTTTGCTTTTCAATAATACATACCATATGTCCAGAAGAACAAAACCCCCAAGCTTTTATAGATTTTCCCAAAGTCATAAGGAAATCGTGCTATTATGTTAAATGTAATAGGGAAAATATAAGTCTTTTGGATTGTTTTGTTATAAAAAGGAGGAGACTTAAAACCCTGAGCACCCATAAATTTGGTGGCATATACCTAGTTCTGCATGACTGAACTCATTGATAAAACAAGAAAGACAGAAGATCTAAAGGAAGCCTTTTCCTGTACAGCGTTTACATCTCTACTCAACATTCACTTCTTCAGGGTTGCCTACAAAGTGTGAGTCCATTTTAACTTTCAAACAGTTATGAAACAAATGTGTAAAAACATCTGGAAGTACGTAGCCTAAACCTGAGTAACTGTGAGACCTTCTGGTCTTCCCTAACTCTGTGCCTTTTCTGTTGTCCATCACCTCTTTGGTTCAGGCACAAGGCCACCTGGTACTCCATGGTACATGGGGTGGCTTCTCTGTCTGCTGTAGAAAAAGTTTTCAGAGATGCAGGCCTGGGGATGTCACACCTCTGGTGCATTTCTTTGCAAAGTAGCTAAAAACAAAGAACAAAGTAGCTCAAATCCTGAAGGATCTTTCTTGGGTCCAGTGAGGATTTTCAAGCTAAAGCCTGCAGCCCCCATTTAGGGCCCACAAAGAGGAATCCACTACAAACGTGAATGTGAGAGCTCACTGATAATTTTATTCTGGGGCAAGAAGTTGGCTTCGTGCAGACTGAGGGTGATGGTAGCTACTAAAGGTCTCATTTTGGACGGAAGAGTTTTGGGGCATGTGCTGGGCATGGGGAGGCAGGAGAGGCAGAGAAGCTGAGCAGGGAGTGCTCAGGGGGGAGCTTGATGTCTTGTAGGATGAGAAGGGCAGGCTGGAATGTGCTGGGGAGGTATGAAGTGAAGACGAAGCCTGGGTCCTTTGGGTGAGGAGGGGGAGAAGGGAATGACCAAACCCAAAGTTGTTGCAGACTGTGGAGCAAGGAGGAGTAGTTGCAGGGCTGGGATCAGCACAAATAGCTCTAGCTCCCACAAGAGAAAAGGAGGGATGGGATGACACAGAGGGTCCCCATCCCTCACAGCTTCTACAGAAAAGCAGTGGGACACTGGGGGGGGGGGGGTGGGATCTCTCTTTTTTTCAAAGGGAGGCTGTGAGCCCCATGTCTCCCTCTATAAGAAGGGCAGAGCCACAAGATGTGTGGCTGGTCTCAGTGACTCCACAGCATGCTCAGGACCCTCCAGCACACAAATCTTCTCTTTACCTGACTACATCCTTTACTAGGAGACTTTCACATGAGAGATGGAGACAGGGCAGGGCAGCACCATATCTGCTGTAAGAGCTCTGTGAAGCTCTTCAGGAAAAATTAATTAGAACATCTCTGGGGTGCTGCTACAAAATAACAGCACCCCCTCACTTCCTTTTCCCATCATCTTCCTTGATATCATAAAAAAGAAGATAGACCTTTCTTATGGCTTCTAATCACGTTTTATAATTTAATAGGAAGTAACATCCTTCTTCTAACACAACCTGTTATAACAGGCTTGTTCAAAAATACCAACTCCAGAAATGTTCTACAGAAATTGCTATAAAAAGCAGTCATGACATTCCTTACAGCAGGGTTGGGCCAGGAACTATGTAATTTAGGAAATTTAGATAATTAACTTACGTTTTTGTAGAAACTGGTTCTGATCATGGTGACATTATTTTAAAGTTCCATTCAAATGCATTACAAAACACTGACTTCCCTGCAGATTTGACCGCTCGTCCACTACACGGACAACATGTGAGTAAATTACAACCTACTTTCCCATCAAGTCTGCTTCTCCCTAGATTGCTTCTTTCTTGCCTGTGCTGCATGCACCAATTTTCAAAACAAAGTGAATAAACTAGTATAAGCATTTAAGTGCGTTTCCAGCGATTCCCATACTCAAATTAAACATGCAAATGAAAACATTAAAAGGAATGACTTATTCATGTTCTTAGGCAAAGTATACACATTAAATTAATGTACGTGTATCAAAGAAGGCACCAAGTGCTGACTCCTGGAAAGCCTCATGTAGGAAACTGTTCTACAAACTATTCATTTAATATTTTTTATTGCTTAATATGAAACTTAACACTGACAGTATTGATTCTATCTTAAATATTAGACAATATATATTCATTTAGAGCAACCTCCTCATGTCCAAATATATATTTAATGAAGCACATGCCATTTTAGACAGACATTTAAAGCATAGATTTTTTTCTTTTTAACATTTTAGAGTATATGTCACATTAACAACCGTGCAAGGGAACAACTCCTTTGATGTAGCACATCAGATGGGAAGTTATCAGTAACACAAAGCAGCTACATGGGATTGCATGTGCAAAGCTTCAGAAATACAGAAAAATTATTTTTAAGAATGACAGAGATTGGTTTCAGCTTGTGTCTTTTATTTGAATTTTGGTTTTATTTGTTCATTGCTGAGGTGAAAATCATATATATGTGCATTTTTAGATCTCTTTATGCTACAAGAGAATACTAGGGGGGTGGAAATTCAGCCAGCAATGCTTTTTGTGAAGTCTTCTGTCTGCCAAAAAGGTGAAGGCTTAAGTGATCTGTAGTTTGAGTCTAAGGAGTTCCTAGCAA
Organism: Todus mexicanus; assembly: GCA_013389965.1. Lineage (NCBI taxonomy): Eukaryota > Metazoa > Chordata > Aves > Coraciiformes > Todidae > Todus > Todus mexicanus. The sequence goes on along the minus strand of WEIS01056119.1, from coordinate 6,372 downwards.
GAAAAAGTGAAAGCATGTTAAGCTAAAAAAACAAAACAAAACAAAAAATCCAAAAAACTCGAAGTAAAAAACAACAAAAAGCCCAAGGACAGAGCTAGAAAGGATGCTTTCACCACATTCAATTACTAGAAAGCTTTCACAGGAGGAAAATTGTCTTCGGTGGCCAAACTGCATTTGTATGTGGAGTATCAAGGTCCCGGGGTTAAGGTTGGAACAGCGTCACCCTAGGTTAATACGTAGGAAACACAAAATGGAGTAAGTGAGGAAGAAGGAAAAAGAAAGCATAGCCAAGATAGGAATTTGCAAAGCAAGGAGAAAACACAAAGTTATATTCACAAGATGGGTGTTCAGGTAAGCAAAAGGCAGCGGAACAGATTTGTTTGCTGGGAAATTGAGAGAGGTCAGGGCGCAAGAGTGAATTACTTGGACACTGCGCAATGAACCCATGCAATGAGATGTAGGAGTCAAGTCTTCTGGTGCAGAACCTAAAACCAGGCATTTACAAGGCCGACAGAAACATGGTGGTATGTCCCTTCTGACTGGAGCGTAGGCATTGAGAGGAAGGCAGTATTCAGGACAGATGGACATGGAGGTAGGGGTGTCACAGAAGCACTGTACACTACTGATGTGGTAGTATGTAAGGAAGGAAAAGCATGATACAATAAAATGGATCAAGGTTCATTGCCTTCTTGAGAAACACTTTAAAGTGGCATGTTATTTCAGCAGTAGCATAAATCCACTAAAGTTCTGCTAGACAAAATCTGACTGTGGCTATGGAAGAGTGGAATAGTATTAGACAGTCAACAGAACATGTGGAAGACCTCCTGTTCCTAGAGATGGATCAGAGCAGAACTATATCCATAGCAAAACTGAGGCTACGGGTGATGACAGACTCTTTTTTCAACAAGATATTTATTGAGCCTGCAGGAGGTAGTGCTAATTTAGACATAGTGAGGATGTTACAGAAGAGCTGTCTGTAGAAAATAGATCTGATCAAGCAGATCATAGATGATTTTGATTAAACTGAATGGAAGGATAATCAGATCTGCTTTTTTCTGGGTTCTCATGTTTGGCTTTTTTTAATCTCAAAGCTGTGAAGCCAACAGAACTGAGGAACTTGGAGACTTGACTGCAAAGGAGATGCCTGAATTCAAAGATATATAACTGAATCTGCATTTTGGGAAGAAGGAAAAAATGGAGAAGAACTCCAGACCCATCTGATGACAATCCACCCTGAAAATGATACAAGGAATAAGCAAAGAGCCTGCAAGGAATGGAAAAAATGGGGCTGGATAACGTGGAAAATTGCACCTTGTAGGTCAGAAAGTGTGGGGTGAAAGAGATCTGCCAAAACCTTAGCTGTGTTAGACCTTGCAAAGGAAATTAAAAACACATTGTAAAATGTTCTTTAGTCATACAAACTAATAGAGAGCAAAAAAAAAGAGGAATTTGAGGCTGCTATGCAGTAAAGATTGAGGCTGGGGGGTTGAAGATAACCTGAGCATGGGCCAATACCAAAATAAAAACTTTGCTTCTGATTTTGGTAAGCACGGTGACACGTGGGGCAAAGATGGTATAACTCATGGGAATGAAAGAGCATCAGGAGCAGAAACAAAAATATAAGGGCCTGCGATTTTCAGATGAAGATGGCAGTCCCATCTCCACCCAATACCCTGACAGAACCAACACAGGAATCTGCCAAAATTAGTATATTGATACAGAATGGATGCTGGGAGAAGAACAAGTATAGCTTCCATATTTTAGAAAGCACAACAATTTAGATTTAGCTAAACACCAACTGTTGGTTTGATTTCAAAAGTGTCAAGGGTTAGGGCTGGGCTGGCCACTAGACCAATGACAGATGCTCTCCGTAACCCCTCTCCCTTCCTGAAGGGGAAGAGAAAGGGAATAAGGGAGAGAGACTTATGGATTGGAAAACTAAAACAGCTTTAATAAAAATATTGACAATAAAATGGAATACATACAAATATATACAAACTCAGTATTGAACTCAGCCCCCTCTGATGTCAATTGCACCCCTGTCACCACTGGTGCTGTGGAGCAGGCACTGGGGAAGTCCCAGCCTGGACCCAGTTGCAGATGAGAACTGGTTCAGTAGCTGGATTCTGGAACAGGATTTGGTAACGCATGAACTGGGATAGAAGACAGAACAGACAGAGTCCTCCTCAGATGCTGGCCATTGAAGTAGAGAACTTGACACTCGTGGTCCCCTGGATTTATCCTGAATATAGTGTATTTGTAATGGAATACCTCGTTGGTCAGTTTAGGGTAACTTGTTCTGTCCACTCCTCCCTGCAGGCGCGGTTTTTTACTTTCTGCACCCACCAGTGTGGTACACACAATTCAGCAGTGACTTTGGTCTGCACAAGAGCAAGTGTAAGCAAGAGCCTTTCTGCACACAGCAATCCTTGGCAGTAACTGTAAAAATTGAGTGTTATCACTTCTAGAAGAAGACACTGTCTGCTAAAACATGCTGTTAACTTCAGAAAGTGCAGTTACTTAGAAGAGCATTACCTTGAAAGTAAAACCACTGAACAGAATTAGTTCTGTTCTAACTCAAACCAGGACAGGACTCAGCAGGGACAGACAGAAGAGGCTATAGTTTAGGACAGCTTTATCCAAGGTAGGTCACACAACACTAACCTTTCTCTGATAAGCTTAATTGATTCTCATCAAGGAAAAGCCCAATATTTTTTCTCCTCTTGTTTTCAGCAAAGTATCTCATATGATGTTATTTTAGAAACAACTACATGAGGAACATATGGAAGGCAGATGAAGAATGGCTTAAATGGCAATGGTAGCTAAATAAATTATTGGGGTAGAAGACAACTACTTAGGGAGCTACTAAAGCACTCATCTTGGAATCAACTTACTATTTTTATTAGTAAACTTGACACAAAAAGCATGACAATGTTAATGACATTTGTCACTGAAAAAGATGGAAGAATCAGAGTACAATTCAGATAAATCTGAGGGGTTTTAAGGATTACAAGAAATTATAAGAAAATTACGGACTTTTAAGGACAGGGTCATGCACTAATTTTTTTATTTATTTTGCTATAAACTTTGAATTAATCTGTGGACAGGAAAAAGACCTGAGAGGTACCTTTAAAACAGGTAACTACAGTGAAGAAAAAGGTATATTTGGTGTTTGCAATGTCAGGTTTCCTTTATAGTCAGTGGAAAGAAATAGGATGCCATGACTTCCTATTTTAAAATGAGATTAATGGCCTGCGTATGGGATTTAGCTTAAACTCAGACAATCAGTGAATCATAAAATTGTCAGGGTTGGAAGGGACCTCGAAGATCATCTTCTTCCAAACCCCCTGCCATGGGCAGGGACACCTCCCACTAGATCAGGTTGCTCAGAGCCCCATCCAGCCTGGCCTTAAAGGCTTCCAGGGATGGGGCTTCTACCACCTCCCTGGGCAATCTGTTCCAGTGTCTCATCACCCTCACGGTGAAGAACTTCTTCCTAACGTCCAGTCTGAATCTACACATCTCTAGTTTTTCTCCATTCCCCCTAGTCCTACCACTACCCGATATTCTGAAATGTCCCTCACGGGCTCTCTTGTAGGCCCCCTTACGATACTGGAAGGCCACAATAAGATCTCCTCAGAGCCTTCTCTTCTCCAGACTGGATAACCCCAACTTTCTCAGTCCGTCTTCACAAAAGGGGTGCTCCAGTCCTCTGATCATCCTCTTGGTCCTTCTTTGGACATGCTCTGGCACATACATATCTTTCTTGTAATAGGGGCTCCAGAACTGGACACAGTACTCCAGGTGGGGTCTTATGAGAGTGGAGTGGAGGGGGAGAATCACCTCTCTCAACCTGCTGGCTATGCTCCTATCGATGAAGCCCAGGATACGATTGGCTTTCTGGGCTACCAGTGCACACTGGCAGCTCATGTTGAGTTTCTCGTCCATCACTACCCCAAGTCCTTTTCTTCAGGGTTACTCTCAAGCCAGTCACTGCCCAGTCTGTATCAGTGTTTGGGATTGCCCTGACCCAGATACAGGACCTTGCACTTAGTCTTGCTGAACTTCATGAGGTTGGCATAGGCCCACCTCTCCAGCCTGTCAAGGGCCCTCTGGATGGCATCCCTTCCCTCCAGTGTGTCAGCCACACCACACAGCTTGGTGTCATCAGCAAACTTGCTGAGGGTGCACTCAATGCTACTCTCCATGTCACCAACAAAGATGTTAAACAAGACTGGTCCCAGTACTGATCCTTAAGGGACTCCATTTGGCACTGGCCTCCACTTGGACATAGCCCCATTGACAGCCACTCTTTGGGTGCAGTCATCAAGCCAGTTCTTTATCCACTGAGTATTAATACAATAAAGTATCAATGTCAAAAGTTAGGTTAGATGAACCTCCCTGAGAAATGTTTTGCATGAAAGCCCTGGTTTATGCTGTATTTTGTCCTGTGTGGTGCTGCTGACTTATGATTGAAGCAGTTCATGGGAGGTAAGCAAGGCTATAAAAGTCAGACGCCTAAAGATTCAATTATTTTTGAAAGGACCGAGTGTCTCAACCCTGTCTTTGAAATGCTTTTGCAGTCTGCCTTTTGAAACTGGTGGTGGTGGTGAGCTCAGCTCCAGCAAAGTGTTGCTGTGGGTGGAGGCCTTCCTACAATAACGCTTACTAGGTAAGTAGGATTGCACTGATTCATGCCATGAATAGCTGCAGAACGCTCCGCAAACACTTAAGAGTTATATCACCAGAAGTGCCAAGGTTTGGGGTCGTATTTTTATGCAGTCAGTGACCCCTATTGATTGCTGGATTGCAAAGATTAAGATGCTGGACTCAGCTGGAAGTCCAAGGTGGTGGGTTGGACACACAGCACAGATGCTGTCAAATACATCCCAGGCAGTTGTCTCCAGAGAAATCATCATGCCTCTGAGCTGACATGCAGACTGTGATTTACGAATAACAGCTGGACATTATTGATGGTTGGAGTTTAGCCTAAATTTGCTATTTGCTGTTTTGTTGATGTATGAATTTTCCCCTCAGATCTGTGTATAACACCAATATGAAATTCCAGCAAAACTCTCTCTTTCTGCTCTGGGTTTTGTTTTATTTTTCTGCTTTGTGCATTTGTCACCCAAGCCCAAACTGTTGCTAGGAGACGAAATGTGTTTCAGTAGCATCAGCCAGCTGCTGGACTGTGTGGCTGTATTTCCAATATTCAGCTAGGAAGCTTAAGTGAAATATTATCTTCCTGTGCCAGCTGTGATTAGCAGGAGTTAATCATCTGCCTGTTAGAAGTGAGTGTAAATATATGCACGTATATACACTGTGCAGGTCTTCATCACAGGCATGAGGACATACACAGACATACAGGTCTTCATGTACAGGTTCATGCTTAGATATGGAGACAGTGATTCCTGTTGCCATTGGAGTCACTTCTGTTGACAGAGGAGGGTGAAAATAACTCCAGAGCAAGAAAAAAGAGGTCCTTTATATTGAGAAAAAGAAACAAGCCAAGGGAAAGAGGATGGAAAACGGGGATGATTTAAGACTTCTCTCCCAAGCACTGGGTGCTGGGAGGTCAGTTCAGGTCACAGGAAAAAGTCTGGTGCGTCACCCTTCTCTACCATCAGCAAAGATTCAGGAGCTACTGGGAGGAACCATCTGGGTGCTTCTGCACAATAAATTTCATTTCTAGGAGTAGCTTTACGCAGGAAGAGCAAAACCCTAGAACCCCGCAATGGAGAGCAATAATTTTTTGACCGCAAGTCACTCACAGCTACTACACCAAGAAAAGTGAAAAACTGGTATATACCACAGAGTCTTTGGAGATAAAGTCATTCTGGACCAAATCCTCATGGTATGGTGAAAATCCCTTGTGAAGAGAGCTTTGAGGAGAGTTTGGCTTTCCATTGCGGTGATACAGTTTTCTCTCCGAGCACCTGCCCGCATGATTAGGTGATAAATTCTGCCTTGCGATCTCTCATCAGGCCAAGTAAGACCAACAGGGGCAATTAAATGCTGGAGGCAAAGATAAGGATCACTAATCAACTTGCAAATCATCTAATCAAATCATGCTGTTCACATCCCACTGTTCCAGTGGATTTAGAACTATAATTATCCTATTTTAATTTTTTTTTACCAATCAATTTTACATGAGTATTTATTTTGGGGCACTAAACATACTGTCCTCCATAGACTCAAGGAGTTTTTTATAGTCATGCTCCTTAAACAGCCACCCTGCATGGCAACGCTTAACCTTGACGCATATGCAGACAGAGACAAAAAACATTTCTAGGGTACTGCTCTTAGCTGAAGTGCAGCATTTTATGCTGCATATATATTTTATATTATATTATTTATATTATATTATATTAT
>WEIS01056118.1:10263-27494 GCA_013389965.1 Todus mexicanus | reverse complement strand
GTTTCTAAAAAAGAAAAAAAAAACTTTGAGGGAATGTAAAACTCAGTTGCCAATTCTCAAAGTCATGCAGGAGCCCAGGATCCACGTGCTTGTGGTAGCATCTCGGTCTTCAGCTAGCACGGTGCGGCACTGCACAGCGACACTTCTGGTGCATGAGAACATCCAGCAACACTTTCTGTGGCTCCTGGGATTGCTGTTGGCGCTGTCTTTGCCCCGCTCTGGCCACGTGCTGTCCTGCATTGCTGGTGAGACGCAGCAGGCTGGGTTTCCTGGTGAGCTCAGGAGGACTCGTGTCCCAGGAGAGCGTACCAGAAGAAGAAGGGAGGAGCTGGACACTTGCACAAAGATGGGTTTGATGAGGCTTGGTGGTGGCTCCAAGCTCAGTTCCAAAGGAGGGCAGTGAACCATGAATTGGTAGAGTCTCAACATGACTCCTTTTGACTCTGGTCCTGGAAAGCAGAGCAGCGGTACAGGATACAGCCTGGGCTGTAACTGCTCCTGCTGTCTCCCCTCTGGACCCGTGCGTTGGACACTGTGGAAGGTGTGTCCCTCACTTGCCTGCAGCTGCTGCCAGGAAGCGGTGGAGCCAAGGCTGTGCCTGCGCCTTGTCTCTGTTTGCTTTTAGTGGATGTTTTTACCTGCTGTAGCTGCATAATTAGCACCACGCTGCCAGCCCGTCGGGCGCCCGGGCGGGATCAGCCAAGCTCTTGCCTAGGGAGGAGGATCTGCAGCAGGCGAGTGGTGCTGCTCCATCTGTTGCTGCATCGTACAACTGTTGAAACAGAGGAAGGAGAAGGACGGTGTGAGGAGGGGCAGCGCCAGCTTCCCTCTTCTCATCCCTCTTGAGAACTCACCTGCTTCGTTGCCACATTCCCAGACTTCCCAGCCCTCTCCACAGCCCTGATCCCCCTCCCCTTTCACAGATCCCTGTGCAGGGCAGAGTCCTGTTCCTCAGCTGCTTAGTGACCAGAAGAGCTGATCGCAGAATGTTAGGGGTTGGAAGGGACCTCTGGAGATCTTCGAGTCCAGCCCCGGGAGCAGCACTCCTGAGAACTTTCAGGGGGCCAGGGGACACACTACTTTTGTCCATCAGTATAGACTGAAGGGTTTTCATGGCGCTGAGCAAAAGGGATGAGAATGCTGCCAAGAAATAGAAGAGTGGGCAGGGTCCTGGTGTGAATTCGTCATTTGTTTTGGGCATCTCTATCTGCGAGCATTTTGCTGGTGCACGGGAACTTCTCGGCACCACAGGGACCTGCACGTGACCGTGGCGTGTGTTCCCTTCACGGAGTGAGGGTGCTGGAGCAGCTTCTGCGGGTCATTGGGAGAGCTGGTTTGATTTTTGTCATCTCACCCCTCGAGGGAAGGAAAGCTCGCCCCATTCTCAGGTTCCTGACGAGTCTGTTCAATCTCTCGTCAGACAGTGCTGAGCAGTTGCTGGGGAAGCCTCTGAAGCAGCGCTGCTGCTCCTGACGTTTTCCTGCACTGCGTTTGGAGGTGCCTACATCTGGAAGGAGCCGTTTGGGTTGGTTCAAAGGGTGAAAGCACTAGACTTCTCTCAGACTCCCAGGTCTCCTCTAGTCTGGCTCTGCCACCAGGGTGATCAGAGAGGGGGACCGTGTGTGGCTGTGGCTGGGGTTTGCCCAGTGGGCCCAGTCTGGGTGCTGCTGTGGCTGCTCATCCTGCCGTGCTTGGGGTGGGCGGAGGGCTGAGCGGGAGCTGTCTGTGCCCAGTGTCTCCCCTTCCTTTTTTCCTATAAGAGATAAAGGGACAAACAGAATTCAGCAAGTGTCTTTTCTGCTTGTGAAATGGCCTGTGCTCCACTGAGCCTGCTTGGTCCAGGACTCTGTTTCTTCATTTTAAGTGTTCGTTCCCCCAAGCAGCTTGTGGTGAGCGCAGAAACCAAGCGAAGTAAGGAACGCGCAGGTTCCTCTTTGCAGCGCGGCCGTACGGGAGCGGCTTGTGCTGGCCTGACGCTGGGGTGCACAGGGACACGCTGAGATAGCGAAGGGGAGGCGCTGAGCAGGCTGCTCAATCCATTTTCACTCCTTTTCCCCCTTAATTCCAGGCTGATATTAGATCGAGGGAGTACATTCGGAAGCAGCTGTGCTCACCGCTGGAGGTCATACCTTCCGAGCCAGAGAGGTAGGTGTGTGGGCAGCCCAAGCAGCTGCCTGTCCAGAGGGGATCTGCTCATGTAATGATCTTCAGTAATGGCATTAAAGGGACAGGCGGGGTAACAAGGTGAGCTCGAGTGACATCAGGACATATGCTGCCTCCATAACGGGTGATTTCTGGTGATTGTAGCCATGCTACCTCACACGTTTCTCCGGCAGAGCGCTGGCTGTGTCCTAGGCTGGGGAAGGTCGTTGGGGATTTGGTCCGTTTCCGGCGCCTGCGATAAGCAGAGCCCTGACGCCCACAGGTGTGACACGAGGGTGGACAGAAATACCCTGCAGGGAGCTGGGTTCTGCCCCCAGAAAGCGAGGGCAGGGCCGGGCTCCCTCACTCTTACATAACGTGGGCCAGCGGCTGTGCCGTTTGTGGGTGTAAATCCACAGCGAGTCCACCAAAGCACAGGAGTCGGTTGTGTGGTGGCTGCGCTGCCTCCTCAGCATCGCTCACCAGAGCAGGGCTGGGTTCCCTCAGGCCTGCCCCAGTACCAGGCTGGGCCGATACTGGACAGCCCTGCCTGGAGAGCTGCTGGTGGGTGAGCGAAGCGTGCCAGGACTCAGAGCCCGCTCTGCTCTCAGGGTCCTGGTGGACCAGGAGTGAAGGTTGCCCAAACTTACTCCGTTTATGACCATGTTTCCCCAAGCCTGCCTCTCTGAGCTGCTTATCCACCAAGCGATGTATTTGTTTGGTCTTCTCCGTTTCTACTTTTTTTTCCAAGTTTGTGACTCCTCCTTGGTTTTGTTCCCAGCACAAAAGAAGAGGCTGAGCAGGATGAGTAGCCTGATGCCAGAAGCAGCTGCCGAGCTCCTCGTCACTGGATCCTCTCCTCCACTAGACTGTGGTTCTGTGGAGAGCAGCAGCCCCCGCGGGGAGGGCAGCACCAGGCCGGGCTGGGCAGGACAAGGCCGGGCGCTGTGGGCAGCAGACCAGCTGCTCTTGAAGGATAACATTTAGAGCAAATTTCTCAGGGGTGATTTTTAAGCATTGGAAAAAATATTTGTGTAAGCCAAACTTGTAAGTTTGCAACAACCTCCTCGAGTGCTCGGGCAGCAGCAGGAGGTGATTCACCAAGCGGTGCTGAGGCCCTGAGGTCTAAACATGCTCCAGAGGTGGCTCTTGGCTCCCACCACACCTCTGGGGCACAGACACTTCCCGTCTGGTCTGTGGAACAGCTCCGCCAGCCCCGGCAGCCTGCACTCTGTCGCTGCGCGTCTCCGGGGAACAGGAGCCCAGCGCGCAGCTCCGGCTGGTCTGACAGACGGGCAGAGGACGCTATGTTTCAGGTGGGCGTGTGACTCATGAGGGAGGGGACGGAGCCAACAGTCTGCGGCGGATTTTGGAAGAGGCTTGGAGGTCTGAGCTCTGGTACCCAAGAAGCTTTCTGTCCGTGCTTTCTGCGCTCGCTGCCCTGGTGCTGAGCAGCAGCAGCCTGGCCTCGGTGGCTCCATGCGGGTCGTGAGCTGCGCTGGGCACATGACTCAGGTGGAAGGGTGTTCCGGGACCCTCTGCAGAGAGCGAGGCGGGGGGCTCATGGTCAGACCAGCTCTGACTGAAGGAAAGATCATCTTGGGGGGAAAGGAGAATTTCCCATCGAGGAGAAGGGGGAAGGGAGTTCTTTCTAACACACACATCACTTCAGAGGGCCAGATTCCGGGCTTGAGTTTTTGCAGCCTGAGTGGCCTGAGAGTGCTCGGGTCAGGAGGAAGCTCCATGCCCAGCACCCTTGGACCAGCACCCAGTAGTGACGCTGGTTGTGAAGCTTCACTTTAGCAGCAGAGCCCAGAGCAGATTCCGTCACTGGATGAGTACAGCGACTTGGCCAATTTGCAAGGCTGAAGCTTCTCCAGAATGTAGGTTTCTGGTTGGGTTCTGCATGTTATTCCCAAAGAAAATTGAAGAAATACATGAATTCTTGAACACGGCCCAAACTCTGGCACGTTGAGATCGAAAAAGGGCTGTGTAGGATTCCAGCTTGAAGAGGAAAAAGGTTTTCCTGGGGTTGAAGAGGGGCTCTCAGGGGTGGGACTCCTGTGGGTGCTTTTAAATGCTGCCGAGCACTTTGGCATAAATTTATGTTGCCACTTTTGTTGCTCTTTTTCTTGCCGCCACCTCAGTCCTGATGCTGCTTTGGCTGTAGGAGGACACCCAGCTCCTTCTGCACGTTCGGGCTGGTTCCTCCAGCGCTATGTCCTGACACTTGGGAGGGGACACAGGCAGAAGCAATGAACTTGGCTCCCCAGCCTCGTTTCAAGAGTGTTGAAGTGAGAGGCAGGTGCTGACACGTTGATTCCCCCCCAAAACCCCCTTGCTGATGTGTGAAATGTCCCACGGCTGGGGTTTGGGGGTAGTGGAGGAGCCTGCCACAGCCTGGGCGCTCCTGGAAGGGAGGAGAATTGCTGTGGTAATTGGCAGCTCTCCCTGTGCCAGGGAACTCAGTCTGGCTTCAGGAGGAGAGGCTGGCTGTGCACAGCCAGCGGCACATGCAGGAGACCCACATCCCCTGAACCCACCTTCACACACAACTGGGAGCCACCAGCTCTGGGCACCAACACCCTCTGTCCCCTCCATTCCCACTGGGGCGAGTCCTGCAGGACCCCCCCCTAACTGGTGCGGCCAGGGGTATTAACTAGTGAGTTCTTATTGGGAAGAACTGGTCTGGAACCTTTCCCAGCTCTTCCCGTGAGCTCTGGGACAGTGAACGGTTCGTCCATTTCTCATTCCAACCACACACGAAGCAGCAGCAGCTTCACCAAACCAGGGGGCCTGAGGCTTCTCAAGCCTGGCACAAGTTTAGGCAGAGATGACGCTGCAGGCAGGGGACAGCTCGGGGGGCAGAGCACCAGAGAAACCCATCTGGGTTTTGCTGGTTACCTTGTCCCAGGCTCTGCTGGCCCAGGTGGCAGCCACAGGGTGCCACAGGTGCAGCCCAGGCTCATCCCAAAGCCTGGGTCTCACCGCTCCTGGTGCAAATCTACCTCAGTGGTGCTGAAGCTCCTCCCTGGGCTCAGCTGTGCTGGAGGAGGGTCTCCTGGGCAGAGGAGCAGCTCCTGCTCTGGGCATGGCCTGGCTACAAAAGGGCTTTCCTCAACCAGGGCTTTCCTTCCTGGGACTGGAGCTCCTCCTGACCTGGCTGTGCGGCTGAAGAGGGTGAGTCTGCAGTTCTAGAATTCTTCTGATGTATCGGTGATTTCGTGAGCTTCTGGTTGGTGTTTGACTGCGAGAGGCTTGAGTTGCGCTGGTTGGCAGAGGTTCTGCAGCAGCAGGTGTGAGCGGGGCTATGTTGAGCTGAGTTTCTCCCCAGGAACGTGAGGCTCTTGCTGTTGGGTCTGCACCTGGGGGTTGTCCCCACCTCCTGAGCTCTGGGCTGTTTGTCCATGTCCGGCCTGTGCAGCCGCCCAGCGAGAGACCTGCTCCGTAGGGAGGATGGGAGGTGCTGGTGGAGCCGAGGGCTCGGTGTGACCTGTGCGGCGCGATGCTCTCTCAGCTGCCAAAACCTGGGGAGGCGGCTAAACAAAGGTGCTAATCTCTGTGTTTGGCGTCTACTCGTGGCTCTCGGAACACAATAAGGGATTAACTTGGTCTTTATCTAATTGGCTTATAAACTAGGGAAGGGGAAATCGCTTTGTAATGCATGAAACCTTCTCTTAATAGAAACCCAGAGACTAGAGCCCGAGTGTCCTTCCTAAGAGAACCCAGACGCAACCCTTCCTTTTTAACTGCCTGTTTGCTGGAAATGAGCTTTGCTGGGTATTAACTCCCCAGTTCCCAACAACTCCTTGCCTTTTGTTGTCCTCAGGGACACTTTTCTCTTCAGCGTTTATCTCTGTGGCTCTTCAGGCTCCCTCTGAATGGGTCTCATCGGTTGGGAGCTCCTCGGCGCTGCTGGTGACCAGGGCATAGAAGCCAAAGGGGAGGAAGGTGGAGAGATGAAGGAAGGAGATGAATCCTCTCTCATGGCTGGGGTGGGGGCTCTGTAAAAGGGAGAGGGTTTGGGGGATGGATCTTTAACTTCTCATCGCAGTGAATTAGCGCAGTCGCCCAAGCCCTGCGCCTCCGCTGTGTGCCAGGACTGGGGCTGACTCCCTTTGACTAAACTGATCAGCCCCTTCTGCTGCCTCCTCGTCCAGCCGGTGCTGCCAGGAGGGGCTGGGCTCTAGAACCCTCCGGCTCCTCTCCAGGCAGCTGCTCCGTGGCCCGAACTGGTGCTGTCGGGAAACGCCGCGTGGGTTTGGATTTCCTGGCTCGGCGCAGCGCTCTCTGTACGAGATGTGGCACCGAGGCAGCTCTGCAAAATGATTCCCGCTGGGGGTGCGCAGCGCACCCCATCCCTCCCCTGCCGGAGAACGCGCTGCCGGGAGGGGATGTGGAGCAGCAGAGCTTTGGAACCGTGTTCTGGGGAGCGCTCGGCTCTTCCCGGCCGCGCAGCCTCCCATGGGTGGCACCTGTGCACGGGGCACGTGGCCCGGTGGCTTTCGAGCCACGGCAGCGAGGAGAGGCCGCGTGTCCCGCCGGGCGCCCGGCCACTGCCCTGCGGCCAGCTCGGTGCTCCAGGAAGCTGGTAATTAAAGCAGGAACCGTTTCTTGGCTCCACTGGTGGGGAGGCTGGAGGGGGTCGCCCGCCCCGCTGAGATGCACATGTTGGAGAGCCCTTTCTGGCTCCGTGCTTGCAGCTCATTAACAGACACAGCCTGCACTGGCTTAATTAAACCTGGGCCGCCCCATGCTGAGCCTCCTGGCTGCGAGCTCGGCTTCTGCAGGTCAGGCTCAGCCCCGCACGCAGCAAGAGGCAGGTCAAAGAGCTTCTCCATGCAAACCTGAGCTGGCGTGAGGGAACAAGCCCTTTCCCCTTCTGAACCTGGTGTTAGTGCCACCCTTGCAGCCAAGAGCTGCTCACCTGCCCCCTGAGAGCTCTGATGGCCACTTGTCTCACAGCTTTGCTTGCCTTCTGCAGATGTGAAGGGAGATGGAAGATTTGTGCCGGTCAAATGACAAATGATTTGTTCTGCTGCAGATTCTCTGCATCTGCTTCCTCCACCTTTTTTTTTCCTCCATTTTTTGTGGACACCCAGAGGTCAGGAGCGAAGATCTCTGCACCTGCGCCGCTTCTCTGGGGTCCCTTGATAAGGGAGAGAAGATGCTTTAGGATGCGAGTCTGGTTCTTCTCTGGTTATTGCGGGAGTCTAGAGGAGGGTCTCGGTTGCGGATGTCTAAAGCTGAGTGGGGTGAATTCTCACGTCTGTGTGTGGAGCTGGGGTGGGCCAGATGCTGCCTGTGCAGTTCGGGTTGCAAGGGCTGAGCGCTTGCGACTCACGGGTTGTATTTTGGGACGCTCACACTGAAGACAAGGAAACTGGTTGTGTTGGGAATTCGTGCCCTTCCTGCCTCCCAGTTCTCATTCTGCCTCCCCTGTAGCTTGTGCTGCTCAGGTGGATTGAGGAGGGGCAGTTTCCCTCCTGCTTCTCCAAACCAGGTCCCTCTGCAGACTGGGAGCACCAAGCCCTGGTGTGGGCGCAGCGTTCGCCGCCGCGCCGCAGAGCGTTTGGCTTGTGCGGAGCTGCCCGGGACAGCTCGGTGCCGCTGGCTCCGTCCCTTCTGCTCTGCCTGGAGCTTCTCCCCATCTCTGGCTGCAAACAGGCGTCTTTAGTGGCACAGCTGAGCCCCACCAGGGATCCAGAAGCCTCTTGTGCCTCGAATGCGGCAGTCGGTGCCCGCAGAGGGCACTGGCAAGGCTGGGAAACATCGCACTCCCCTCACTGTTGTCTCCTTTTGTCCTATAACTAGTTCTCCACCCCAAACACTCTTCCCAGCGTTGGACTCACTTGATCCTCTCTAATACCAGCGTCCTGCCAGCCCCCTGGCTTTATTTTAAGGCCATATTAATTAAAAGCAAATGAGTGGAATTTCTCTTGACATCCAGATTAATAGCAAATGAGATAATTATGAGCTGTGTCATTAGGGTGATGGAGCAGCTTGTGCAGGGCTCAGCCCCAAGGAGAGGCAGCAGGTCTGCGGCGCACACGGGGCTCAGTCTGTTCTGGGGGCAGGGGCTGGGGCTCCCCTGGGAGGGGGAGAGCAGGAGGTGGGTGGGAGGCAAGGGCTGGGGGAGCTCTTGGGCAGAGGAGGGTAAAGACCCGATCGCTTTTTGGCACCAACGCGGCAGCCCCAGGCTCAGCACCCCTCAGGAAAGCCGCAGGGGCTGGGGCATGTGGGAAGGTGCCCGCTCCCTCCCTTGGGCTACTGGCTGGAGTTATTGGGGGCCAGAGGGGTTTACTGGGGGCCAGGGCTATGGCTGGTGAGCAGACAGGGCAGTGAGCCTCCTCCTGCAGCATCTGGGTGAGGGTGAGGGGGCAAAACTGAAGGTGGAGTGGGGCTGGGTCCTCTCCTGGGGGTGCAGCCCCCCGGGTCCCCATGTGTGCCGCGAGGGCACGCTCGGAGCGTCTCCGTCCCTCTTCTGGAGACCTCATCAGCTCTAAAATCACAAAATAAAGGCCATAAAATCAGCACGTAATTAATTCTTGGTTCCGTTCCCAGCTCGAGGGCTCGATGCAGGATGTTTCCTTAGGAACGTGCTTTTTCTCGCTTTTCTTGGACTCGCTGCTTGGCTTGTTGAGCCTCTGCCTGCAACCCCCCCCCCACCCCCAGCTGTTCACACTCCGCTGCTGGTGCTGACGAGCTGGGGCATTGATTTATTTACTTTATGTCGTATTTATCGAGCACCCGGGAGAACCTTGTACAGGGGAGGCCACCGGTGAGCGCCGGGGCTCCCGCCTCGCGCCCTGCCTGACGTAGGTGGCTCCGCCGGGGGGTGGGGGAGAGACCAGCATCTCTGGCTGATGTTTTGACTGGAGCCGTTCCTCTTGTGTGGAAACGGCTCCGGTTTGTGTGCTGGGGAGGGGAGGACGTGATTAACCAGCCCAGCGGCGCGGCCGCAGGGAGGGCTGCGCGCCCGCGATGGCAGGCGCGGGAAGGAGATGAAAGGGAGGGGAGGTGGCACCAAGAGCCACCGCGCTCGAAGGAGAAGCGTCCGTCGTCCTCACCAAGAGCGTCGTTGCCCGCTAATAAAATATCAAACGAATTCTTAAGGGAGCGTTTAGGATCTGAAAGCCTGTGATAAATCCGGTGGCTTCGAAGCGACGGTGGGTAGCGATGTGATTAAAGCTCTCTGATTAACACGCGAACCTTGTTTGTAATGAGCGGGATTGGGAGGGTTTGGGAAATCCAGCTGGCACCTAACGAGATTTCTCCAACAAATTACTGGGATATCAATTAGTTTGCTGGGTAAATGTCACCTGGTTCCTCGTTGTTTGTAGTAAACTGGTACCCAATTAATTTGATGGGGTTATCGCTTGTGACTGACGTCGCCGCAGCCTCGGGAGTGGGTGGTGGGGCAGGGCAGCGGCCAAGCTCTACCCCACCCGTGGGGCAATCCCAGTCCCTGGAGGACGACAGCACAGCCTCTCCTGCTGCTCCCCCCGTGGCCCAAGGATGGGCTCTGGGGGCTGCACCCCTTGGTCAGGCTGCTCTGCGAAGCCGTCCCTGCAGCCGGGCTGGGGCTGCCTCCCTCCTTCTGACTGGAGGAGGATAAATTTCATTTTGTTGGGAATGGCCTCCCCCTGCTGCGCTCCTGCTGTTCTCCCGTCTCCTGCGCCGGGATCTGCCGGGCTGAGCTGGGACAGGGCGGCTGCAGCGCCTGGAGCACCGGCAGCAGCCGAGGGTGTGAAAGCTCCTCCCTGAATGGCACCAGCCGTTGGGTGAAGGAGGCGGAATGTGGGGGACGCTGCCCTCGCTGCAGCCCTCGGGAGGGTTCCTGGATGTCGGCTGGATGGGGCTGAGGAAGGGTCAAGGCTGCAGCGTCGGGGCTCGGGACTCGCAGCCAAGTGCGGTGTGGAGGGGCTGGGGCACATCGGGCTGCAGAGGCCTCTCCTGGTGCTGAGCCACCCTGGGGGGAGGCAGCTCAGCACCCCCGGCTCAGCTGCGAGCTGGGTCCCGGCGCTGGGAGCCGTGGCGCTGAGGGCTCCTCTGCCAGCCCTCGATGCTGCCACAGAGCTCATGAATGTTAAAGGCACCAACATATGGGTGATCTGGGGAGGGAGAAGAGACGAGCGGCAAGCGTAGCCAGCCGGGAAGCACAACCCAGCCCAAATCCAACATCGGTGCGAGAAACCAACCCGGTCTCTGGGCGTAGGATGGTGCTGGAGGGAGCTGGGGCTGGGCTCAGCCGCTGAGCAGTCGGGATCCTGCTCCGCTCTCAGCCAGGAGTAAATCGGCACAACCGCGTCCCCTTGGGGGCTGACCCAGCCGAGCAGGGTGTGCGGGTGGGAGGTTGGGAGGGCAGGAGGGTGTGTGGGTGTCTGTGGGGGAGGCTGCGGGTCCCCGGTGTTCACCAGCCTGAGTCAGCGGCGCGATGGAGCCCTGCATCCCTCCTCTCCTTGGCAGGACGGGCCTTTGCGGGGTGATCCGAGACCTTTGCGTCCTTCCCTTCGCTCTCTGCCAGCCGGGCCGGGGGCGGCCGCTGGCAGGGGGTTGCCCTGTGGCATCTCTGACTTGCATAAGAGCTTCGCCAGGATGATAAATGTTAAAATCTGCTGCAGGCTATCGCTGACCTAATTTTCCAGCATCGCTGTGGATCTTGTCATCTGTTGCTTACACAGCCTGGGTGCAGATGGGCTGGCAGGGAGCAAACTGGGGGTGTGGGGATCCCCGGGATGTGCCGGCCCGGTGCCTCCAGCCCCGGGCAGCGCGGGGATCCACACCGCAGGGGCTGGGGGTACCGGGGCAGCGCAGGGTGGGCTGTGACCCTCCCCTGCAGCCCATCCTTCCATGAGCTGAGCCTCCCCTGTGCCCAAACTGGGGCAGCTGAGATACTTGGGGTCCAGCTCAGCTTCGCTCCCCGCAGATTTCTGCTAAAGCAGAAAACAAATGCTAATTACACAGCATAATTAGCGAGATGCTGCATCTATTTTTAATCAGCTTTGAAAGATAGATTCTTCCTTCTGCTCCGTGCTCACCGGCGGCCTCTCCCGTGGCGGAGCAGGGCTTAGTCGGGGACCCTCCGGTGGGAAACGGGTTGCTCTGGGATGGAGCTGGGATCCCTCCTGGGATCCGCAGCCTGAGGAGCATCCCCTTCAATCTCCTTGGTGGAGTCTGAGCTCCCACCGACATCCCAGCCCCTCCGTAATCCATCAGGGATGGATGGGAAGGATGGAGGAAAGCAGCTTAGCTCTGCCAAGGTGGCGTCCGGCGGCGGCTGGGGCGAGCGCGGGAGGAGGAGCCCGGGGAAAAGGTTGCAAAAAATGTTCTGAGAAGACAAGACGGGGATGGGGAGGGAGCAGCCTCCCTTTCCCAGCAGCTCCTCACCCTGGTGTGGGTGGGATGGGGTCTCTCTGCCACCCAGTGTCAGCCCCGGGTGGGTTTTGGCCAGCCTCAGCCCATCTGAGGAGCCGGGAGAGCTGGTGGGAGCGGGTGAGATGTGCAGAACTGGGGGGCTGGTGGGGCTTGCTGGGGCTCCGTGCCTCGGAGCCAGCTGCTGCACCTTGGAAGTGCTCTGGGCTGATGTGTCCAAACCTGCCGTGGGGTCCGTGGCCTGTGGAGGTGCCGCAGGAGCTCTGCAGGGCTCTCTGCCCCTCACCAGGGCTCCTCAGCACCTCGTGGGTCCGAATAAACCCTGCAGCCGCCAAGAACCTCATTGATCAGCACAATCTGGGTTACCAAAGGCAGCTTCTTCCATTGATTCACCTGCTGAAGCCCCACCCCGGGGCCTGGGGAGCACAGCGAGCTCCTGCTCCTCTTCTCCCTTGCCTCTACTGACCCAGTTTCCCTGCGAGGAGCTGGCAAAGGGGCTGGTGCTCGTCAGACACCCCCAGCTCCAGGCTGCTGCTGCTTTTCATTCCGCCGGGGCCGAGCTGCTCTCCCTGCGCCGTTTGGGGGAAGGCAGCTTCGCACCAGGGAAGGGGGCTCCGTGGGGACAGGCTCCTCTCCCGCTGTGGGAACGTAGACCAGGGGCGTTGGTTGCTCGGTCCCATGTGGTTCTGGCAGCGCAGAGCTTGGCAGGAGCTCGCAGCCCGAGCGTTTGGGGACCTCGGGGAGGTTTTGCAGCCTGGCCGAGGGCTGAGCCGCAGTGGCTGCGCCGCTCGCTCAGGGACATCAGAGCTGTAGTCTTAGGGGAGGTTTTTCATGTTACGGATTCATTCCTTGTGCTGTAGGAGCCGTCTCCGTGAAGCCCTGGATAAAGCCGATGTCTGGCCAGAGGCTTGTCTCACTGTGCTGAGCAGATTCCGTGTTTCTCCAGCCCCGCGGCGCAGCAGGACGGGCTGGGGCTGCGCTCTGTGCCTGCCCACCAGCACCTGCCAGGGCATCTCTGACTCCGCTTCGCTGCGGCCTTGGCCAGGTCTGGTTGGGTTTCGCAGAGGGAGGAAGGTCTCGAGGAAGCCCCTTCCTTGGCTGTGCCTGCCAAGGCTGCCCGAGCAGCGCTGCAGCCACGCTGCAGAGGTGTGGGGAGAGGGTGCTCTGCCAGCCAAGGCTCCTGAGTGGTGTTTGAGGGACGCTGTCGCAGCCGTGACTCACAGAACAGTCTGTTGGCCTTGACTTTGTGCCTGGGGTCGTGTCCAGCCGCCTGCAGTGACCCAGCTGGTCCCTGAGCTCCCACTGCAGCGGCAGAGCTCCCTGGCCTTGGGAAGGATGGTGCTGGAGCTCCAAACGCCATCCAGGAGCTGTGCCGGGGAGCGGGAGGATGCTTCAGCCCGTGCACCCCTCTTCCCCCTCCCTCCATCACCTCCAGTTTTTGTGATATGAACACAGAGTGTTTTCCTAGATTCACAGAATGGTTTTCTGTGGCCTTGTGCCACCATTTCTGTCTCTTCCCTGGCACAGCCCTGCCCGGGTGGGAGCTGAGCCCCCCTCGCTGCTCCTGGGGGCTTTGCCCACCCTGCGCCGCGTCTCGCGCGTACAGAGTCCGGGTCCCACGGAGCCACGTGCTCCCAGCGCGCCGCCGCGGGCCCGGCGCTCGGTGTGACACACTCGCTGCTAATTAATCCACCGGCGTGTTCTGGAGCGCCTGGCACGCCTTGGGCCCTCATAATACCCATGCTCTGGGGTGTTTGTGGGCTCAGCGCCGCAGGCGGCTCCGCTCGCGGGGCCCTGCAGCACAGGGCAGGGATGCGGGAGAGGCCATCTCGGGACGCGCCGTCTCTCCGCGTCTCGTGGGTGGTTTGCAATAGGAAACAGCCGGCTTCATTTTTTCGCTGGCCCATCACCTCCTCTCGCAAGCCCTCGGTGGAGCTGACCCGGGCCCGAGGAGAGGAGGGGTGCTGGGCCCGCGAGCCGGGGTGGCTCCTCTTCCGTGTGAGTCGTCAGCGAGAAGTCGGATCAGAGCTGTAAATCCCAGCTGTATCCTGCCCTTAAGAACTCTTCCCTCGCCCCCGTCAATATTTCTGAGCCATCTCCCGAGTCGTGGGGCCTGTCCTCACGCAGCCCAAGAATCTCCATCTGCTCCGCCGCTCTCAAAGCCTCCTGGATTTAGCGCACTCGGCGCCGCTGCGGGCAACGCTCTCCCTTATCCCCGCGCTCGCAGGGGGTGCCGGGCTGGGTCACCGGCAGCACCGAGGCGGAGCTGGTGCTGCTAAACAGCTCCCGGCCCAAAGTAGCGGTTTCTGGTTGCGGGGTGAGGTGTCGGGATCGGTGCGGCTCATTGATGGGCCTGTGCTGCTCATCTGCTCCGGCAGGATCCTCCCTCGCTGCCCGCCTGCCGCTGCTGCAGCGCCGGGCTGCTGCTCTGTGCTCGGCTGGGACAGGCAGGGATGGTTCTGGGGCTGCTCCGCTCCTCTTCTGGCTCCCTGGAACGGCTGCAGGCGTGGGGGGTTCGGTGCTCACAGGTGTTGGTGGCTGAGAGGTGGATCAAGGGTCCCCTCAAAGATCTGGGGAGCCCTGGAGGTGATGAGCCGGGAGGTTTGTTACCCCCCTTTGATGCAGGACTCTCACTTGCTCCAGCTCCAGCCCCCTCAGCCAGCCCCCACATCCCACCCTGCTCTCGCCCGCAGCCTCCCACCCCCTGCCCCTGCTGCTGCTCCAGCCTTGGGGAGCGAGACGGCCCCGCTTTAACCACAGCGGTGCAGAACAAAATGCATTCCAGCTAGTGTAATTCTTGTGATGCTGTTGAAATCGCAGCGCAGCACAAGCCTCCAGCTCCTGATTTCCCTCTCCTTGGCTGGTGGGGGAACGCTGTAGTTTCATCTTGGCACCCAGGCTGGCTGAGCGTGGCCGAGAATTCGGTTGTCCCCGCAGCAGGGCCCTGCTGGGAGCTGGGGCAGGGCTGGGGTGGGCTGAGAACAATGCGGGAGCTGCCACCCGCTCCCCGGGTAAAAATAGCATCCCCCTCGCCAAGATGTAGGCTGCTCCCGGTGCCACGGAACCGAGCAGGCTGTCCTTGGAGCAGCTGCTTCTCAGGGGCTGCGTCGACAAGGAGGGCTGGGCAGGAGGCAGAGCTGCCAGGGAAGGGGGTGTGCAGGGTCGGGAGGGCTTCTGACCGGGGCTCTGCGATGCTGCTGCCTTGGTAAAGCTGTCGAGATGCTGATCTCCATCACTTCTGCGCCCTGGGGGGCCTGGGAATCGGGGAGGGGGAGACTCCTGCTTGCGCCGTTCTCCTCCACACCGCTTGTGTGTCCTCTGGCATCGCAGCCCTGCTTTGGTTCCTGTGCTGCTCCCCTCCGAGCTCAGTCTGCGCCCTCTTGCTCAGCGCCTGCAGAGGGACTGATGAGGGGCGCGTTACACTCAGCCTCTCCCTGGGGGCTCCCTAACTTGCCCTAAACCAGTTCTGATGTGTCATTTTTGCATCTTGGCCCCGGAGGATCCCTGACGCTGACTCTCCCCTGCCAAGAGCTTCTGTCGGAGAGCACGGCGGGTGCCCAGAGCTCAGACCTCAGCTGGGCTTGAGGCTTCCTCCCTCCTTCCCTCGCCCTGTTCACTGTGTTATGATGGTTGTGGCTTGAGGCAGCCCTGGAAAGGTCTGGAGCAGTCCCAGGAGGAAACCCTCCTGAGGAAAAGGGGCTTTTTTAGGGTGGCAGGTGCTAGGTGGCTGTTCCCTGGCCGCTGGTGATGCGGGAGGTGGTGAGTGGCCGGTCAGGGACAACCTCAGCAGAGGCTGTAGCTGTTGCTCAGGGATATGCAGCACCAGTGGCCGTGGGACCCTCCCTGTGACCCTGGCCAGCCCCAGGGAGCTCACAGTCCCCGGCCAAAGGCAGCGAGGGCTCTGCTGGGCTCTGGCAGCCGCGTCCCTCCCGGCTGGGTCACCGTGTCCTTGCTCCTACAGAGGAGGGAAGGGCAGTGCCAGTGTTGCTGAGGGCTGCGTGGTGCCCGAGGCAGCAGCTCTGAGCTGGACCCCAACAGCTCCCGCTCCCAGCTGCAAGGGGATGGGGGAGTTACGGGGGGTGGGTGCGGGTGGGATTGTTTCTGGCTGGTTACAAGGAGTAAATAATGGGTTTCCCACTTGTACCTTCGATGCTAAAAAGCAATTTGTCTGGCAAGGCTGTTCCGCAGCCGCCGTGTAACACGTGGGGATTTGTAGCAATTACTCAGGAACAGGGTGAAGCGCCCCGGGAGGCGCAGCCCTGCGCCAGCCGCTGCCACATCTCTGGGCTCTGGTGCCCAGGTGCCCCCCGGCCACGCCGCCCTCCGAGCCAAGAGCCCCCGCGCTCAGATCTGCCCCCGGCGCGATGCCGTCCAGGAACGGCAACGGGAGCCCAGCCTGGCTCCCCCAAGGGCGAACAAAACACCCCCAGCGCGGCTCCTGCCTGTGCTGGGCACGAGGGCTGGCGGGCAGCGGGCGCTGGCACTGGCCCCACCAGCGCCAGCCTGGCACAGGCAGCCTGAGGGAGCCGAGCTCCCAGCCTGCGCCTCGGGGGAAAAAATATCATCCATTTTTATGGCAGCGTTGCATAAACCAGGGAAAGCTGCGGGTTAATGCTAGAGGAGAAGGCCTGGCAGGTAGGGCTGAGGTTCAGGGGGTGCCTGGGCAGGCTCCGAGGGGAACCAGGCAGCAATTCCTGCTTTATGCGGCCAAAACCTGCCCCTGGAAAAAGATCGGCTCCCGAGCGCTGGGCTGCTCAGGGCACCGACACAGTGAAGAGAAGCCGGCGTCTTTCTTCACTCTTTATTGTGTAAAAATAAAGTCAACAATTCATGTAATCTCGGCAATAAAATGGAAAAAGCATGAGTTATCAGTAGAAACAGTGCATTTCCAGAACGGCTGCTGCGGACGGGACGCGGAGGATTTCATAACCCATTCAAACCCCGGAGGAGACAGAGCAAGTCATCAGAAAAATGTACAGCTTTGGTTAGCAAAAATCATGACAAATTAAGATTACATTTATTCTCTCCCCTACTATACACTATGTACATTGTGTTGACATCACACCCTTGGTTGGTTCAGGGTTTAGGTTTGGTTGTTGGTGGTTGTTTTTTTTTTTGGCAAATCCGACGCACCTGGGCCTGGGGGTTCGACCTTTCCGGGGATCTGGTTCTTCTCAGCAGGTTGTGCTTTGTCGCTTCGCTGAGCAGCTTCTGAGGAGGAACTGAAAGCAACTCACGATGTCGGGTGGTTTGGAGTGAGGGGGTTGGGGTTGGTTTTTTTTGCCTTAAAAAGAGCACAGTTTAAAATACGCTGCCCTGAGCCACAGTTCGTAGGAAGGACTCTCGGTCCGGGGAGGGGTGTCGCTGTCGCTGCCCGTGCGGCCGGTCCCCGGTGCGGCGGTGGCTGGGCCAGCTCTGTGCTCCTGGCCAGCAGCGGTGGCCTCGGCCGTGCCCGGTCCCTCCAGGCTCCTCCGCTCCGCGCGTCTCTTTGCCACATCTCTGCAGTTGCTCGGGGAGGCTCTGGAGCCCTGTGGGAATTCTCATCCTCCACTGCCACCCGGGTGGGGAGCGGGGGCCAGTGGGGGTGCTGGGGGGTGGCTTCTGCGATCTGTAGTACAAACCAGGAGTTTAGAAAAGGGAACCATACAAAATGCATCTGCTGTTTCAAAATACGCTGCTTTATCTCTTTTTTTTTTTTTTTTTCCTGCGGAATC
>WEIS01056115.1:13049-23364 GCA_013389965.1 Todus mexicanus | reverse complement strand
CAGTATTTGCCTGAATGCGAAGTGGATGGTAAAAATTACCAATGTAGAGAAAGGTATTAGCTCTGTCACAAGACACAAGACATCAGAGAATCAAGCTTTTCAGTCCTTCTTCCTAGATAAGACAGGCCTGCTTTCCATAAGAAAGCCTGTTCTACCAGCTCAGCTACGCCTTTTCTCCCTTCTTTCTACATTATCTCTATTCAGCTGAATTGACTATTGAAGAGAATGTGGTCAAATTAAACAGGTCAACAGAGACCCTTGAAGATTACTTGCATCTGCAATTAATTTACTCTGGCCAGCTGAGCATGTTTATCCAGTTAGGGAGCAGGAAAAGCACCATGTCTTACCCAGCCAAGCAAGACTAAAGAACATGGCTCACATGCAAAGGATGCACAACGAATCTATTCATCACTATTTTAGCAGCACCTGAAGGCATCAGTCAGTTCTGGGACCCTAATATACTATACAAACAATGAGCAAAAGACACCTTTTGCCTGCAAGATTGTATGGCCTAATTAGACAGGAGGAGCAAAACAAGACACAAGGCTAAACACAAAACACAACATATGTGTAAGTCTCTAGTTATATTTCATTACCAGCGGATGCAGACCTGGGTGAGGAAATGTTATAAGCACAGGCCTTTCTCCCAGGATTCCATAGCTAGATGTAAAGCTGCAGAGAGCTCTGCACCTGAAACACCACACCACAGATGTTATTATCATTGTATTAGATAGTCTATGCTGTTCTTTTTTTGGACGATATTGTCTCTTAAAACTCCAGTGTCAGCCCATGTGTATCATGAATTCCAAAATAAAACGTCTGAACTGCTATATGATTGCCAGAGGTGCCTACCACAACAACAACAACAAAAAGACAGTAACCATGTCCATCAAAGACTAGGTCAATAACCTTTTGCTTGCCATGAGCTCAAAGCACTCTTGAATATAGTTTTTAAAAACAGCTGGTGATTGAACATATGATCCAAATGCAGCATGTCAAAGTGCCACCTTGAATCTTACATGACCATAGATGTCCCATCACCAAAGTAGAGGAAACTGTCTCTTGGCAATGCACATAATTTCTGTAGAGTTCAGGTCTTTTTTTTTCTAGTGCCTAGTTCATACAGTATGCTCAGATTTAGATAACCTGCCCATGCTACAGGGAAGACGTTGTGAAATATCAATGAGAGCACTCACAGTCAAGAAAAATAAAAAACCACTTCAGTTTAAGCTGCACAACAAACGACTGTCACCAAAGAACAACAAGGGAAAGGACAGCATGTTCAGTTGGTTACTCATCAAGGCCCTAGTGCAAATATACAGTGGGATCTTGCTGTGTTATTAAGTCTTTATTAAACTGAGTTTAGCTTTGTGCTGTTGGATTTGACACAAATTCATGGGTATAACAGCAGAATTAAATAATGACGTTAAATTATATAAATATAAATACAAAAAATTGTTGCAGCGTTATTGCTTTTGTTACCAAATTCAGAACCTTGCTATCTGTTGCCTGTTCTTCTTGCTGCCTAAACTGCATGGCTCAAAGTCTTCTTCACCAGTATTTCAGGTGTGCTTTTTAGGCCCAAAAGACAAAAGCTCATCCTCTCTGTGAAGCTCTTCATTTAATAGGTGTAAGTTCTCAAAATTCAACTTCTGGTTTTTTGAAGGGCATGACAAATTGTTATAGACAAAGATGCTGAGATGGCAGTAAATCTGTGGCTAAGGCTTGATGGGTTTTGATGACAGTGTCACAGGCTGCCAAGCTGTCTCTAAACAGAACTCTTTATACAGTAACGGCAGCTGAGATGTGAAACCCAGATTAGATGACTTGTCATTTTGAGGGATATTTCTTCTGGGAAAGGCATCTGAAGACCTAATATAAAAAAATGTTTAATCTGGAGAAAGATTAAAATACGATGTTGATGCAGTGTTTTTTCCCTCTGAGTGGCAGAATGGGAAACATGTTTCAAAGCTTCACTACTACAGATGAAGTACATACAGAACAAAGCAGAAATTAAGATCAGAATAAACAGATCCAACTCTGTTTAGAGAAATTACAAGGAAAAACTTGTATTATGCAGGCATTATAAATATTATTTTATTGCATAAAATGTTTAATTTATATTCTATTTGTATACATAATGCCTAATTTTGCCTCCAGCTACAACATTTTACCTATGAAGATGAAGTAATATGTAGGTACCTAATGACTACTACAAAGTCTGGAATTATACCAGTATTATTCTCAGACCTTAAGAATGAGCTAAGTAAACTACTCTAAAATATATATACAGATATATCCTTTTCCAGACTTTTTTCTAGAAGCATATTTCTTCTCTGCATTCATTATAGAATTGACTACTTATGAACACTATGGCTATAAACTTCTTTGACAATTACAAACTAACAATATTGATGCCTTCTATTTGCAACACTTAAATTTTCCTGTTGATCAGAGATAATGCCAGCAAGCAAACTTACTCATCTGCACCTTACATTGAGATGCATCTCACTACTGCATGTTTTTGTCTTTATGCAGTGTGAAAGAATTTAAACACATCTGTGTATATACCTACAGCATAAGCAGTACCTTCCACTTGCTGAGTTACACATATGACATTTCTTCGTCATAAATAAATAAATAAAGTTTCCTTTCTTTGCATTTTTCCCACATTTTTGTTTCTGTAGTTATTTTTACCTCTGAGAGATTTTCCTGAGAAGAGTGTTACTGTCTTGAATTTACAATTATTCAAAATATTCCACCTCTAAGTACCTCAGACAGACAATTATCAAAAGAAAAACCTGGAAAGAGCTGCTAAGTATTCAAAGTACTATGAAGACGCCCCATGCATCCCAACCGGGAAGGTTTTTGTCCTCTGTAGAAAAATTCTACACACAGGGAACTGAAGGACAGAAAATATACAATTCAGCTCCTCCAGAACACCTAGTTACCTCAAATCACTGGTCTGGGCCAAACTAACTAAAGCAAGATAATTCAGTAGCTTACATGAAGGATAGATCTTATCAATAGCTTACATGAAGGATAGATCTTATCAAACTAGCTGTTAAAAGGGTGTCTTCTTCACCCCCTTAACATGTACGTAAAAGAGGAAGAAAGCTTAATCCCTCTACGATGCAACTTGAAAGGGGAGCTGGTATGCTGAGCTGACCAGAACATGCTGATCTTGCTCATGGAGATCTTGTTCTGGCATGACGTCAAGACACTCTCTGCCTTATGGTCTCAGTGATCAGATTGCAAGTATGTATTGTCAGACTCACAGCCATGCTTACTGAAGGAATGAGCAAATGCGGGTGATGTCTCTGTTTGAGAAGAGTCACAACATAATGGCTGAGAACCAGGATTTCCCAAATAGACAGACAAGCCAGGATGTAGCCTGGACATGCTGTGGGACAAATCTAGACAATGGATCATGTTCATGACTAGTCACCAAGACTTGGTCTGCTAGGACAAGCAAATCCTTTGGCTGGGAGGTGAGATTAAAAGCATTCGACATACCAGCAGAATTATGAAAATGAGGGACAACCAAAAGACTCAAGGAAACAACTCAGACAGAAGGCAGTGAGATTAAATTTCCTCCAGTTCAAAAAGATTTTAACATGATTTATTGTTCAACAGTAAGAAAATTAATAGTAGAATATGTGATACATAACTTGGAAAGAGAAGAGGAATGTAAAGCATGAAAAAAAAAATAATTGTAGAGACTTCTCCATGCACCACACTAACAAAGAATAATGATATATGGTACACGTGTCAGTGGCTGGGGACTGTAGTCCTCCTGATCTTTTGAGATCTTTTCCTTCTCCAGTCACTGTCATGCTCTATTTTCTTGGGAATATTTCAGTACAGGGACACACTGAGGACCAGAGCTCATGCAGTCATTCTTAGTGGAATTGACCACTGGACTGGAATTAACCAACTACAACTGAGCTGTATGTTTTTTGGCAAAATGGGGCTCTGGTTTTAAATGGGACAGTGAATGAGAGCCACAAATAACAGAGAACAAAATTAATGAAGTGAAAGACCAGTGAGAAGTTGACAAAATAATTAAGAAAAGTTGAGGGTATGTGATGATAGAGTTACAAGTTAAGTGCACATTTTAAAGCATGCCTGGATACCCTAGAATCTTAAATTTCAGAGTTCAGGGGCCTGCCTGTTGAAGGGAGAAAGGATGGAGGACACACCAGAGGAAGGTAAAAATTAAGTGCTTTGGTACAACACAGGAGAGAGTGATAGGATAAACAGGAGGAGGAAACATAAAAATAGGAGTGATATAATGGGAGAAGGAGTGACCATCAGTACATGCAGCCACAAGAATATGGTGAGGACAATACTTTTCACACTTGCAGGAGCGTGAAACAACAGTTACCATCATTGATGTAAGGTCTTCACAAGCTTTGGAGCAAAAACATTGCCCACAGAGCTATATAAACCACTGCTGACCTGCAGGAGCAAGGTTCTCCTGTCTTTCTGCTCAAATGTTGCTGCCTGGGAACCATGAGAGGGTAATACTGTGCTGAGGGAGGCTATGCTTAGAGAGATGATCTGGCTGATCACGAACTCCATGAGGGAATGTGGCAGGCCAAGATAACCCTGAAGCTCTGGTCTAGGACTGCCAGTATAACTGCAGGTTCATGCCGGGTGAGCAGAGAGCTGGGGAACAAAATGAAGAGATTGCATCTACAGAATTATTTATTATACTCTGAAGTTATAAACAAACATGTGAGAGCAAGCACATTCCAAACTGAAGTGCATTCGTCATTATTGTTAGCAACAATGACTAAAATAATTCCCTGTGCTTCCAATAAGAGTGCAAATCTCATTAAAAAATCCTGTGAACATGAGAATATTATAGTGAATTTAGCTTCACATAAACCCTGTTAAGTAGGCACCCTTATCTGCACATTACAGAGGAGGAAACTTTGGCATGTAGAGATTGCGATTTGCCCAGGGCCAGGCAGGAAGCCCAGGGAACAGCTGAATAGAGCTCCAAGCTCCTGAATGCCAGCCCTCTGCTTCAGTCACAAGATCATTTTTCCCTTCCTTCATTTGGTAATTTTCAAAAGAATTAAGTTAGGCAAATCCATAGTTATGGATTTTAAAGTAATCTTCATGAGATCTCCCAGCCCAGGGTGTTCAGAACTACGTGGGAACAGAAGTCTA
This sequence comes from Todus mexicanus, assembly GCA_013389965.1. Lineage (NCBI taxonomy): Eukaryota > Metazoa > Chordata > Aves > Coraciiformes > Todidae > Todus > Todus mexicanus. The sequence continues at coordinate 18,183 of WEIS01056115.1, read as the reverse complement.
GTAAAGGAGATTTTCTCTACTTTCTACATATGCCAGGAGTGCAGATGAGTTAAGAATCTGAAGCAACAAACAGGGTAGTCCTTATAGGCAGGTCTGGTATCAAGCCTTAGAAAGGGGTGCTGGAACAGACTGAAAACTTTTCTAGATGTATTTTAAGCACCAAGCATAGATCTTTTAAGTTCTGTCTCTGGACCAATACATGCTTAATTACGCCAGGGAGGCTGTGCTGCTTTGCACAGGAGAGACAGCAAGCCCTGCCACAGAACACAGGGTCAACTCTCTGCTTGGGGCAATTATCTGGAGGCTGGATAAGGTCCAGGATCCTTTTCACCAAGGCAGGACTCAAACATTGCTCATCCTAATGAGTGAATGTTTTCAACATAAAGCAATTTCTCCACAGCTGGAAATAGCCACTATCTTCCCTGTTTTGCCTGCAGCCTAATCTGACAGTGATTTTCAAAAAATTCTTATCACCTCAGATCTCATGGGCAAGAAGGGGCAGGAAAGATTCATCTTGCTTGTGAAAGCCCTTCAGCATGGGCCTGAGATGGGCACCCAGCTGCGCAGCACTGCGAAGACCATCAGCTGCTCTGCTCAACCCCACACAGCTGACACACAGGGCACATCTCACCTGCCTGTTGCCATTCTTGGAGCAGACTGCAGCTCACTGAGCTTGTGTTCTGGCAGCCATTGGGGTGCAGCTATTTGCCCTGACTATTTTGCCTGTTGGCACCATCAGCCCAGCAAGCATTCACAGCTTCAGGTTCCTGGACTGGTATTTTTGCACAGCACTGCAGGGTGGCAATTACTTATGCAAAATCATTTGAAGTCAGGTTGGAAAGCTTTTACCCATCACTGTGTTACATGTAGAGTAAGCTTGGACACACAAGTGGTATTAGGGATGGAAGGATAAGTGCCTAGTGATTTCATGTGTTTCCAAGACTAAGAGCAGCCAACAGACAGATAATGAGATTGTAATTTTAGATCTAATGGTCAACACTGCCACTCTGATATCTGAGTCTTCTTGTGGACCTAACTTGAAGCCTTTCATAGGCCATTACTAGAGACACATCAGATATGGAAGAAAGACTCTGTAGTGCACCTATCTAGTTTTCTTTTATACTTCTTACCTAAATACATGATTTCATACACGTTTTTCTTCCTTTAACATTCTGATCCAATAATATCTTATTTGTATGCCTCTGCACCTGAAGTGTCTTTACAAGCTTCACCTTCAGACACTGCTGAATCATACCTTTGGTGGATTTGGCCATGTTAGGTTAACAGTTGGACTCAATAATCTTAAAGGTCTTTTCCAATCTAAATGATTCCATGATTCTATGGTAACTGCTTTCAAAGCTTATTAATAACTAGGCATAGTATTTCTGGTCACAGCAGCATATGCTAATCTCAGGGGAACCATTTTTGATGCAAGTCCTATTCTGACACAGCACCACTGCTGACTGCTTGCTGTATCCTTCCAATCAGCCACTTTCACCATCTGCATATTTTATACTATTGACAAACAATGTTTCTGCAGCGTCTCACTAAACTATCCATGTGCTGCTCTGTCCTTAGCATCACTAAAACCAAGATAAACTGTGTACGCTGAATTTCCCATGTCCTCCACATCTTTCAGTGAAAAAGACTGTCAAATTGGCTTGGCAGAAACTTGAGTCAAGGACCTAGACCCCTTGATCTCTAAGGTTAGTTAGCCACATTTGACTGGTATGAAATAACACGGAGGCTGGCAACATCCCTTTGAGGAGGTACTTGGTACTATAATTGTATTTTTCACACCTACAACTGGAATTTGGTTTGACACAAGTAGACTTTTTGAAATTTTTTTCTTCACATTCAACCTACACAGAATGCAGAGAAGAGTGCTAAGAGGCAAAATGAAGAGGTTTCTGTGAAAAGTCAGTCTGCCACACCATAGCAAGACTAGAGATGTCTCCCCGCAAGCCCCAGGCAGTATTGGAAAGTGGCCTACATGTCACACCAGCCTCGGGGAGCAGGCATCTACCTTCACACGAAGGCAAGTGACACGCTGAAGGGGCAACTTGCAGCACCGAGGAAAATGTGCTGGTATCACAAAGACAGCACACAGGGCAGCACGTAGTGCTACTGCCTCACATGACCTACTGTAGCCTCAGATCAGGTGATGGTATCTCTGGTCAACAGAGAGGCTATCTTTAATCTTTCTTGCTTTGGGATCACACATTAACCACATGAGCATGACCCTCAGCATCCCAGGAGGGAAAACACATCTGCAGTTGTCACTTGACTGACTACTTCTTGTTTCTCCAGCAGTTTCACAGGGATTCCTCATGTGACATCAAGAAAATCAGTTCCTTTCTCCTACTGCCAGTTATCCCATCTACAGTAAGAATATTAATAATTCCTGATCTCACATCAGCATGCAAGATTTCCCTTCATCTCTCCTCAAATTATTGTCAGTTTCTGATCTAATTGTTGTCTCTAGGTATTTTACAGACAGCAGAAAAGTATCAAATCCATGAAGAATATTAAGACAAAAGATAAGACTTTAACCTCAGAGGAAAAGGACCTACCAGGAACAGCCCACACCAGGAACAACCGAAGCCTGTAACTCTTTTGAGGAGTAGTGTTTTACTCTAAACTGTTCATAGTAGCTATTAGGACTATTCATTCAATTAAATGCCAGCCATTGTAAACATATTTAGCTGGGTTGTAGGAGAACAACCCCAGAATCATTTGATCTGCTTCATGGAAGAGTTGTGCTGGGTGCCTTTTGCAGATGAGGCAATGGTGATGAATGGCTACCCTGGCCGCTGTGACCGCCACTGCGGCGAGAGCCATTCCTCATCTCCACAGCCCAGCCCCAAGGCTACATAGGAAAACTAGGAGGGAGCTGTCTTCTGCTAGTTGTGATGGATGTGAGGGCTGTGGCACTGTCTGCAGTGGCAAATGAAGCAGAGGAAGAAAAATTATCTCAAGGATAAAGCCAGTCAGCCTGCAAAAGTGTTGGCTCTGCTGAGCTGAAGCAAGACCAGGAAAGACACCTTCTGTGTTTGGCTCTGCGAGGAAGTATTGCCATACCCTATGCCCTCAGGGCTTTCTTTGCTTTACCAGGTTTGTGCCATCAGAGTACCACACTGCAGCACTCAGGCATATGCTGGCTTGTTGTGGTTCCCCACGCCTGAGCTGCAGAGAGGACTTCTGCCACCACTGAGGACAGTGCCTGGTTGCCAGCAGGTTTTCCTGCACCAATGAGTCATGCCTGAGTCACTTGTCCCCATGCCAGGAACAGCCAGTCTTCTCCCAGGGTATACACCAACGTTCCTTGTTGACACAATGAGACTAACCAAAAAGGACAGGTGAGACAGCAGTGTGCATTTGTTCCCAGCAAAGTTTCCCGGATATTATACCATCAGCACCTAGCAACAGTTTGGAGCCAAGTGTCAATAAGCTGCTCCTCCCTCTCCTGTTGATTTTATTTTCCTTTTTGTCTCCGACAAGGAAGCTTTCAGTGGCTGAGGTGTAGAGAAGTATTGGTGGAAGATGAGTGGCAGCTTTTGTGAGCTCCAAGGACTTCTGCTGCTGGATTAAAGTGTTTGCAGCATGCAACATTAATAATGCCCTCTAAGATGTCTCAGGGGAACACCAGCCTCCAGAATAACAAACAAGTCAGCCTGAGCTTTTTGTTGGTATCCTTCAAATGGTTTTGTAAAACCTCAGATCATTCCTTGTGAACTTTGCTGCTGAAGTCCACCTCTGGCTTTACAAGATAAAATCTTTCCCCTCTCTTTTTGATGATGAATTCACCAGGATGGGCCAACAGCTTCTTTATGTTTGAAGAAACTTCTGATCAGTTCTGAAGTGACTAGACCAGAAAGGCATTGTTTAGAAGTTATTAGTCCAGATGAGAATGCAAATCTTTATGTTCTGCTCTTAGTGAATGAGCCTTTAAAGATGGACCTACTCTAAATTGACTGAAGAGGGAGGTCAGGTGGCTACATTTAGGGATATGTATTCTCCCTTGATTTAGGCAATAATAGCAAGATCTTCAGAATATATCTGTTTCCCTTTCTGGTTGGCTCCTTCACATTCAGAGAAGGTTCCAAATCACCTTCAGTCCTCACTTGGTAACCCTTAACAGACAAAAAAAAAAGTAAAAGTAAAAATAAGTGTTCTGATTCTTTAGCAATAGACAAGAATCACTACCACGATACAGAGCAAGCCAAGATACCCTTCTGCACATCTTTATTCATGCAAAGGGCTACATCAACAGTAGTTAGCAGGGTGTTGCACATCAGTGAAACTGAGTAACACTGGGTTTCCCTTCAGACGTTGTCTCACTTTCAGATATCCAACCATGCTGTCAATGTTAGTTTATCATTGCAAAGAAAGATTATAAACTTGATTTTGAAAGTGCGAAACAAGGACAGCAGGAGCTCATTTAATCTTCTGCATATGGTGATGCAGCACAAGCAAGAATGTCACTCCAGTTTTCTGCTTTAGTTATTACATAATACTTACTTTCATAATATGCTGCTTTCTGTGCCTTGACCATGACTCTGGAAATCAACCTGCTTTAACACATAGACTTCAGAATTGCTTTCAGTGGCAATCAATCGCATCTTTAGGAGCAGCATTTTCAGTACAAAGATGTACGTTTTTTTACTGCAAATCAAAGAAAAAAATACTACACATTTTGTGCTCTGCATCAAGATAAAAATAATTGCAATTTGTCTTCCACACACCCTGAGCACTCTTAATGGGAGAAATGAATCTTGCTAGAAAACTCACCTTGTAATAGTAATAGCAGCAGTGAATTTCACAATATACCTGATCTGATCAATGTTTATCTCCACATTTACTCCTAATCAGGCTATAAATACAACACACTTGATGATTTTACTTAAGTTATCCTAGTGTAATAGCTTATATCACAGGATCATTCAGGGAAACTGCTGCTCAGGCCATGACATTCAGTGTTAACTAGGTTTGTATTCATTTTTGGTCTCCTAGTAATACTAGTAAAACACATGACCACTCTTTAAACCAGCCACTGTGATATCATACTTTTATTTTTATTTTTCCTTTTATTTTAATTTTTTTTTTAAGGAAAGAAGTAATTTTTTTTTTTTTT
>WEIS01056115.1:0-12997 GCA_013389965.1 Todus mexicanus | reverse complement strand
TCTGCTGATAAAGGAAGATGAAAAGACAGATAGCATGCTGGATGCTTCCTCTGTCTGGTTAGTAAGCACTTACCCCGCACCCGTACAAGTGGAGACGTAAACATGGTGAATCATGCTCAGTCCCATGAAAATATTAAAATTGAGCCTTTGATGAGGTTTCTTCATATGTTTCCCTCTGGGAAACTTCCATAGGCTCCTTCTGCATCAAATAATGTCCTTTCAGTATTCAAGAGGAACTGCAATGGTACAGTGAGACCAAAAAGGATTAAAATACTCTTAGAAAATTCAAGAAGTCTGCTGTCTTCTCCGGGTAGCTCTGCAAACCTAATATGTATTCTAATATGTGTATGTCTGTTGCCTAACTACATGAGACTCACAGTTTTTCAGACTTTGCTGAGATGAAAGAATCAAGCATGGAGCACTGTATAGCACATGATTAATATTTAGTAACAAATGACTTTACCAAATCGGAAAATAGAAGTGTTTTACTGCCCACTCATTTTGGTTTATCAGAATATGGAAACGCTGCTGGTAGCTGAACCAAGACTGTGGATACAGTAGGATGAATTACCAGATGGAAAAAATTGTCCTTGTAGCTCCCATTCTCAGTCACAAAGCGATGCCCTAAAGTAGTACCCAAGAGCAGCTGTTGACGGATTCCTCTGTGAAATGTTAACATGAAGAGAAGAGCAGACCCAGGTGTTAGCTGTCATGTAGGTGGTGAAAGAGTTCAGCATTGCATGGGCTGGCAAGTGTTTTTACCTCACTGCATCATCCCCTGAGTTGGGTAACCTGCTGCTTTGGAAGCACAGCAGAGGGCTGTTTTCTGTTTAACACAGAAAATAAAGACGCAAATTCTAATGAAAAGATGTTCACCTTTGACAATAGTTAAAGTAATATAGTTCCAGGCAACTCCACAGTTGCCTAATGTGTGTTGCCTTGAACTGTCATGCAGTAATCTTTGGACAGCAGAATCCCCATTTCCCTCATTTCCCTGGCTCTGAGATCATTATGAATAAATTAACTGATCATCCCACACCAGCTTTTCTGCTTCAGACTGAAACGGAAGAACCGTCATGAGGTCATGGTATTGCCATGGAAGCAGTAGCTGAATGCACACAAGCAATGGGATTTGCTTTCTCAGGCCTGTCCACTTTTCGATATTTGATCAAGTTAAAATTAAATGTTTGGAGTAATTTATTCTCACATTTGAAATGTTTTTTCTTGAAAACAACAGAATCTGATCTCCAAATAATGCAGGGGAAAATTGGACACCAGGCATAGGGTCTCTGATGAAAAGGTGTAGACACCAATAAGTTAAATAAAGTTTTTCAGTCATAGAGGCAAGGTAGAAAGCAACAGACAAAAAGTATTAGTACTTGAACAGTGGGTTACATCTGTCAACTGGCAATCTACAGCTATAGCTAGATCCTGCATAAAAGTGATAATGACCACACATAAGCCCATATGCCCTCAGACCCACACTTTTTAGGCAGAAACCTACAACAAGAAATGTTGAGTTTACCCATGAGGTCGTACAACCCATGGGTGTTAATTCCAGGTTCTGTCATGAGGCCGACACTTTCTAAATTAGATCTAAGCTATTTCAGCCCTGTCCACTGCAGGAGAACCTTACTGTTTGCTTTGCATTAGGGAATGTTTGCTTTGCATTAGGTACCAAATCCTATTTTAACTCCTAGCCTCGGTGAATTCAATTCATTTTGAGTGTTATGCTGCAGAGCACAGGCTTGGTCACTCAGGCTCTTAGATCTACTTTCATGCAGCTGCACATGGACTGGAAGAATGCACTTTCATATGTGGTCTTGGGATTGGGATTAGCAAAACAATCATGAGACAGAGCAGCATTTCAGAGTGGTTACCCAGGCAGAGACAGTGCTCTGAAAGTTCAGAAAGAGTTCCTGCTAAGCTCCATTACCCCTAGTTCAGGGACAGTAGCATGGCTGGCCTGGCACATTTGTCATGTCATCTCTATAAGCATCCCTTCCACCCACAGGTAATCTCCAGTGCTGCTTTTGAGGTTTGCCGAGCTAAATAAGACCTACCTCATGTGAAGGTAACTCACTCTGAAATAGATGTCTCCAAGAAGGCTTTGCACTAAGTGCTTCAGTGATTAAATACCTATAAATAGCTCAAAGCAATGAGAAACAGATAAGGAATGACCTCTCCTCAGGAAATAACATCCCACTAACTTGATTTTCATCAGCTGCCTATTAGGCCTGGTAATGAGGTTGGGCATATGGTAATTTTAAATTTGTTATGTGATGTAGTCCAACTTTTTGGAACACCACAGCAAATGCAGAGAAGGTAAGAATCATTCCTTTAGATTTTCACATGCACAGGACAGTGTCTCTCTGCAGTACAGCTAGCAATGCAGCAAACTGCTCATCAGATCATTTGCTTACAAAGGAAATAAAACCAGTGCCCATGAGGTGTCCTTTGAAGTGTGGGACTTCGGGCTCTTGGCTGACATCCCTTTCCTGGCCGAATCACTTTGTACATGACTGCTGTAGCACGCTGCAGTCCCACGGGACCTGCTTATTACTCCTGAGTAAACTTTCCCCCTTCAACATGGGAGAACAGATTCACAATGATAGAAGGCTGGGACATTCTGTATGCTTAAAATCACAAGGCTTTTAAAATTATTTTTTATCTTTTTTTTTTTCTTTTTCTTCTGGTCAAATGCCAAAGAAATGAATCACAATTAACCCATGATTATAAAACATGTCTTTGACGGCTTGTGTGTTTGCCTTGTAGTACCTCCAAGTCAAATATTGTTTAAATCCCCATCAGCTCACCAAGATATATGGAAGAGACAAGGTTCAGGAGGCTGGCAGCAAGCTAACTACATTAACTGCAAAATAACTGGCTACCACACTGCCAGGGATGATGCACATGAATGCGCTGCCAGGAGATACAGCTTCTGCATCCCACAAATTTCTTTTAGGTCCTCAGCCTGGCTTATCCAGCGTCTACAGTCTCTGACCCACAAGACCACATATAACCACCTGCCCCAGTATTGGCCTCAGGTCTTACTGCCTCACAGCAGGACGGAAGGAGGGGATCAACCTCTGGACATTTCAGGAAGACTACAGGAGGCAGCAGGAGAGGGGATTTTAATAGTTTGGTGTTGCTGGCAAGTGGATTTTGAAAGTGGCCGCATCATGTTTATTACCTAAGAGGACAAACCAATCTGACCTTTATAATGACTTATAAAGTATTGTCTTCTGGATGTATTTGCTGTGATAGATTTAAAAAATAACTTGTCCTGGAATTCCTTCCTCACCTCCTCCAGTGCAGGCAGGTGGCCTGGGAGAGATGCTAGCTCATTTTTCTTCTGGCTCCTGCACTCCTTTTTTCTATGAAAGCTGTGACTATTCATGTGTGAGTTAAATGACGCTGGCATTATACTGAAGTAGTGCCACAGTGAATCAGAGACCTTTTCAAACCACTGGAATTTTAAGGGGACAGAAAGAGTGGATTTAACTAAAAATGAATGATAGATGAAAAGCGAAACCTGAGGAATCTAACATAAAAAATTATAAATATATATATTTATACCCATTTTAATGCAGATTTCTGGCCTGTGGTCCAGACACCCTGCTGCCTACACATAGAAAAAAAAAAGGTAAAAGATATAAAAAGTGTAATGCAAGTTAACAGTCAAATATAATTTGATGTTGCTGAACTTTAACAATAGCTTAACTATTGTTTACATGTCTCTGAATCTAGAACTGCAGAAGCTGGTGCTTGGGAACAGACCAAGTGTGTTGCACAGGCAAACCCCAGGGCTCCCACAGTGCCACCCACTCACAGGCAATGAATTTTTAGAGGAGCGCTCTGCTCACTTGCTTCCTTTTACCACAAACTTCAGAATCTGCCACAAGAAACTTTGGACCTACAATTAAAAAAAGCCACATCTATCTGGTGTAATGGAAGAGAGCAGGGGGTACTGAGGATTTCATTATTCCAGAGGTACACAGTTACACAGGATTTATGAAGGAAAAACCTGTATTTGTTGAGCTTTTCTTTATATATGCCCATTTATGAAATATTTTTTATATAGTACCATAATATTTTCTTATTAATATATATTATACTGTGATAAATGTTTTGATATGTAACACCATGTATATTATCTATCTGGAACATATTTTACTTACTCCTGATTCCACCATCCTGGAGGAGTCCAGTATGCACTTTGGACCACATATACAACACGGGATTGTCCTGGTTTGGGTTAGAACAGAAATTCTGTTCTATGGCTTTTACTTTTCAGCTAAGCCTGTCTGAAGTTAGCAGCATGTTTACCAGACAGAGCCTGCTTCTACCAGTGATGGCACTCCATGTTTATAGTTACTACCAAGGATTGGAATGTAAANTGGGTGGGGAGGGGGAGAGAGCGTTCTGTTGCAGATTGGGGGGTGCCCTGACCCCAAACCGTGACAGGGATCATACCTATTACAAAAGTATCTTTTTTCTATACACTGGAAGAACAAAGCAAGCTTGCTACTGAACAAGCAAAGCAATATACTTTGAGTTGTAGATCAGGGTGGGAATCATGAAGCAAAACTTCAGTGGATTCATTACATGCGCAAATGTAATAACTCAAGGTAGGATTTCAGCAGGACTCATTATTCAAATGAACACATGGAGCGATGTGTCATTATTCACAATCATATTTATTTAGTTTAAAAATAATTGAGACAAGAAAAATACTAAAACACTTCAGTAGTTTGGTATGCCAGCATAAGTGAAAAAAAATCCTATGAAATGGTGTGTGTGCATGTGCCTGATACACTCATGCACTTTGTCATCCAGGTGTTCTGAACATCAGGTACTACTCTGGAATGAGAAATGTACAGTATATTCAGAGAGGATATAATAAGAAAGTTGTACAGGGTAAATAAATACTGAAATTTTTATCAGTGAACTTTTGTGAACCAGTATAATATGGGAGTATGAAAGGAACTCGTAAAAGGAGGGCAAAAGCCAAAGAACAGATGAGGATAAGAAAATGATACGAGACATGCAGCAGAGAAAGAAATGTGAAAACAAGCATGCCTTTTATTTGACATACATTCAGAAGAACATCCATTATAGCTGTAAATCTATTTTAGGATTCAGGAAACTAAAGCTTTGCTCATGTATTATAGTTATATCCACTGCCTGTCTCTTGACTTACAGCCTCATTAAATTCTATTCAAATTATGTTACTCTTGTGTTCCAGGTATGCTTTGGATATTCTTAGCTACAGTGCAGTATAGCTGAAACTGATTTATTTGTATACAACACTATAATTGCATTGCAGTCAGTACTCTGCGCTTGCATGCAGCCTCTGCATGTAAAGACTTTATAGCAGGGCAAAAGGATGACAGCAAAACCAGTGTCTGCAGGTAGGGCCTTGGAAAGTCCTCCGCAGGCACTGCTTCGGGTAAGTGAAACTAGAGGTGCAAATGACTAGAATATCATAGTTCTAATTAAACCAGGCTCATACTAAGGGTCAAAAAGTCAAATTCCCTAGTAAAAATCCTGACAGGTTATGTTTACTGGTCAAGTAGGTGTTCAAGTACAGTAATAACTATTATAATGCTGTAATATAAAGAAGGACAAAACTCCAAAACCACACTTTTATCCAAAGACTGACTGATGTGTCCCAGCTGTTCATGGAGCCTCTAGAGATGGCAATTCAACAGTCTTTCTTGGTTATTAGCTAACCTGGTTACACTAACCCAGCGCTTAACCATATACCACAACCCTGTGCAGGCGGATAAGGAAGGTTGTGCGTTGTCATGCAATAGCAGCTAAGCTGTCACCTGCAGAGTTAGGCTTGCTGGTGTTGAGCCAAACAGACGCATGGGAAAACTGTACAAAACTGCTCTACCCACATGGGAAAAGTGGAAATCCTTTCAGCGCTGGCAATTTTAAACATTGCATGATAATTTTATTGTGTTTAAAGAATATATGAGTAATGATTGTTATCAATGGTGGCATTACATTCTAAGGCCATTTTCCTGTGCCCAAAATTAGTTATACCTGGACATGAATTGATGAATCCATAGCAAGTTTTATAAAGCTTGCTGTGTCATCATGATAATTAAAACAATGTATGTTTCTATTCAATACACAATTTCAGGTCACTAAAAAGCTGTGTGGCATAATCATAAATTGAATCACTGGGTAAAGCATTACTGTACTATTAGTGTCTGTTAATAGCCTGTTTATTAAAGCAGTAGGAATATAATTTATGCCACCTTTAACCAGCCAATTTTGAAAAGGAAAGCTTCTGTAAAATAATTTCTGCTATTTTCAAAATCTGGCACTCATGCAGACTCCTGAAATTAATCATGTCAGCAAGAACAGTGAAGTAAATTACGGAGAATATTAACACTTCTAAGTGCCTGAGTAGATGCATCCCTTTTTCTTAAACTCTCCAAAAATAACATTAATAATAGGTCCATTGGCTATTGTTGCAGCTTGTGAGGAGAGCTATGCATTACCACTAGTCCCAGCAAAAACTCCCTCCAGCAGTCACCAGCTTCGATGCCACTTCTTTTCATGGTGCCTACCAGCTGCTCCAAGTCGCAGGGAGCACATATCCACCTCCAGTTTCTTCTCAGTAACTCTGAAAATCATGGGCATTGAGATGTGCCAAAGACAATTCTCTAGCTACTAGGGTGTTCCCATTTCAGAAGGCTCCTCCACTCAACTCTTGTATTGCAGAAGTTACAGTCAAACCTCTCGCTACACCTCTGAGTACCAGAAGCACTAAAACCTTTAGCCTGGCCTCCTGTGACCTATTTTCCAACTTACATTTTTCAGTGTTTTTCTGCATGTGTTTGTAAAGATCTTTTTCATTATATTAATGAAATAAATGGGAAACAGGGAACCTGAGTACACACTAGCTACCTCTCAACTCCACTTGGTGAAGAAAAAATTAGAGGAAAACGATGAGAAAGAGAATAAGAGTTTCTATTTCAGACCATAAAGCAATAAGGATAGAATTTCTAAACTCAATAAAGTCAAGAAGCAGCTATTAAGGAGGACGGAGATGGGACAATGAGAAAAGGCAGAGCAATGTCCTCCACAAGGAAAGCAAAGAGGTAGAAACACATGACAAGTGGAGCACAACAGTGTGGGAGCACTGCTCCTACCACACTTTTAGTTTCTGGACGCCTTAGGCCCCATGGTACCCCAACCTCAGAATCCTGTTGCCAAGACTATTAGAGATAGGGTTAGTTTTCAGAAAACGAGAGAGCCTACAGTTCCAGGGAAAGTGTCGCTGAGAAAAGCATGCCAAAAGGAGCACTGCGGTGCGGGAATAGTGCTCCTACCACACCTTTCGTATATGGACCCCTTAGGCACCATGGCACCCCAACCTCAAAATCCTGATCCTGCCACCATTACAGTTAGGGTTAGTGTTCAGAAAACCAGACATTCTACAGATCTGTTGACACTGACGTGGCAAAACACATGCCAAGGGAAGCACGGCACTGTGGGAATACTGCTTCTACCATGCTTTTACTTTCTGCATGCCTTAGGCCCCATCACACCTCAACCTCAAAATCCTGTTCCTGTCACTATTACGGTTAGGGTTCAGAGAACCAGAGAGCCCAGTGTTCCAGGGGAAGTGGCGCTGTTAAAGGCATGCCAAGGGGAGTACTGCGGTGTGGGAATACTGCTCCTCAGCTGCTGGATCTGGCACTTCTAGCATCAGGTTGGACTAAGCGTTAATGCAGCATGGGAACAATATTACAGCGTTGCTAACCCTCTTAAAAATGAAGCTTATGGGTGATCTCTAGTCTTCCACTGCTTTTGTCTTGCTCAGTAGTACTCAAGGCAACAGCTCTTTTTTATTTTCCCTAACAAAAGCTTAATTGAGGGCCTACTGTGCCAGTTCCTGCCACAATTAGTGCCCCAGTGGCTAAATCTTGGGTAAGTTACCATGATAATGCAAACATGACATTGCAGTAACCCTCAGCCCTTCAAATCCCTGGCTGCTGTGGGCTTAGGAGGTCATCCAGGCCATGCACAGGCAGAGCCAGTGATCCCAGTCATCTGCGGCACTGGGACATCGGCTGGCCTGACTGGCCCCAAGGGGGATTGCTGGCAGGACTGCGACCAGGCGGGTAGCCTCCCTGTACACTGGCCACTCTTGAGGGCATCTTTGGGAGGCTGGCACCTCACCCTGCAGATAGCCGATGCTGGCTGCACAAGGTGAAGCCCCAAACTGCAAAGCAGAAAAGGTCACTCAGCAAGCTTTCTGCTCTACAGTGTTTGCAACCGGTTAGTAGCATATGATGAATATCAGTTGATTTGGGGGTATTTGGTTCTGGTTTTCTTTTTAATAATTCATTGCTAATGTTAAAAGGAGGCTGTTTACAGCACATGGTAGGTCTTTTATTACCCTGCAGGAGTTTGGCTTGGTAAGGACTGTAAGCTTGGGGGTTTTTCACTGTTCTGCAAATAATTTTCAGCCTTGTGCTTTTTCTCCTGGTCTTACTCATCCCTGTGACAGCAATCCGCATCACTGCCGTGGGCTGCTTTTTAGGGAGTGGGCACACGGTGACACATTTGGGGAGGCTCCATTTTATCCACCGTTTAGCATCACGTCACAGAATCATACACTTATAGAACCGTTTAGTTTGGAAAAGACGTTTAAGATCGACCGAGTGCAGCCGTTAACCCAGCACAGCCAAACCCACCGCTAAGCCACATCCCTGAGCCCTCAAGGGCATGAGGCGGGCGGCTGTGGCTGGCGAAAGCCCAAGAGGGGCCGTGGGCGGTTCCCTCCCGCCCTCTGCCGCCCAGAGCCGCCGCTGCACACAGCGCCCGGGGCTCTCCCTCCCAGCCGGGCCCTGCACACAGCGCCCGGGGCTCTCCCTCCCAGCCGGGCCCTGCACACACCGCCCGGGGCTCTGCCCGCCCAGACGGGCCCTGCCCGCTGGGCACCGCCGCCTCTTGCCCCTGCGCTGCCCCCTGCCACCCCGGGTACCCCTGCTCTGGCAGGGCTGGAGGCTCCTCAAAAGGTCTGGGTGGTCAGGAAGGGTTGGTACCCTGGAGCATCACTCCTTGCCTGAGAGAGATGGGTCTGTTCAGCTTGGAGGAGGCTGAGGGGGAATCTTATAAATGCCTATAAATATCTCAAGGGTGGGTGTCGGGAAGATGAGGCCAGACTCTTCTCAGTTGTGTCCAGTGACAAGACAAAGGGGCAACGGTCAGAAACTGGAAAACAGGAGGTTCAGCCTGAACATAAGGAAGTACTTCTTTATAGTGAGGGTGACAGAGCACTGGAACAGGCTGCCTAGGGAGGTGGTGGAGTCTCATCTCTGGAAACTTTCAAAACCCACCTGGATGTGTTCCTGAGTGACCTGCTCTAGGTGGTCTTGCTCTGGCAGAGGGATTGGGCTAAATGATCTTCAGAGGTCCCTTCCAACCCCTACCATTTAGTGATTCTGGGATTCCCCCTACTGTTGCTTAGAGGGCGCAATTTTTCAACAAGGAAGCACAAGGTTGATTTCTTATCCTGAATAAACATGCAAGGAAAGGTAGAAATGATTTCACGCATCCAGATGGGAAATGGAAGACTGCCTGTGAAGTTAAAAATATATTTCAGCAAAAGAGTGGGGCAATTTGTCTGCTGCACACTGAAAGAAGGGGAACTCAAGTTCATGTGGATACAGGCTGCATAACTAGAGGAATCGAATCCTAGCCTTGCTGTGGAACAGCAGCTGGTACTGGAGAGGTTCCCCAACACCTTTTGCCACAGTTTCTGTTCCAGAAAGACAATGATATTAACACTTCTCAGCAGTCAGGATCAGGAAACTATCTGGCGCAGCATGACATTGTATTATTTTTCAAAATGCTCTAAAGCAAGACTAATCAGAAGTTCGGTCTCCAGGCAGGGTATTCCATAACCTTCTTCTCCTACATTGTCCTTCTGAGATATTTGAATGCAAACACTAGATGGAAGAGAGAGATAAACGCCTAAGAACAGGCTGTTGCAATTTTGCATTCCCCTCTTTTGAGGAACTTAAAGGGAATGTAGTTGAAACATTCATATTAAATGTTAAATATTAATAATTTTAATCAGTAATAAACATATTCAGACTGTCATAGCAAATGTTCAAATGCAATTTTAGAAATAGAGATAAGGCACTAAAAAAAAAAAAGCCTTAGTACAGCATGCTTTCCGAAAGATAGTTTTCCCCTAAGAGTCACCATAAATGGCAATAAATACCACAGGTCATACCTTAATCTCTCTATGCTAAAAATCACCATTAAAACATTAAGAATAAATAGCATCTAAGTGAGGGCCTTTTTGGAAGCTTTAACCCAAGCAATTAGAAAGTTGGTATGCAAGTTATGTGAGTCTGGACATAAATTTGCAAACAAACATAGCTAAAAGCTGGTATACTTAATACCACTGGCTAGTGCTTCTTGGTTATTAAGTTAATAAGCTAAAGAAACTTGGACTTTTCACTTGCTCAGGACACAGGTATTGAAGAACTGTTGCCTCCATGTCTGATCGCTAAATATTGGTGAGATGCACTTGGACTTAAAATAAGCAGCCAAATACGTTGAATATTCATGTGATTCAAATCTGTTGCAGTCAGACTGTACACTTTAAAGTAGTAACAATTTGGAAGCTTTTTTCATGATGGAGTTACTGAAAATGACCATATAGCTTTGACTTAAAACCTTTACTGTATATTCACTCAGTGGTTAACTGAAGTAATCCCATGTTGATATAATTAAACAACATATTTCATCTTCACTCCGTAACATTTTTTTCTCAGATAGTAAATCAGCAATAGATCTGTAACCTGCTTGACTAATTACCAGTCATTCATGCCCTACAACAACTGGTAATCTTGAGTCAGTTGAAAAAGAAAATACAGTCAAATATGGAAATAACTGTAGTAATGCAATGATCTTTTTTCTTAGTCTATTGGATAAAAGTCAAATATTGTAATTAATGTCATCTGCTCAGAATAATAGCAATTCTGCTTTTAATAAGGACCCTAAACTTGCTGATATTCCAGTTCCTTTCCATTTCTAGAAAACATAAAATATTGCTGTGCCTAATTATTTTGCAACTATAAAAGGGGAACCCAATGCTTTGAAACAAGCTGATCAGTCAGTCTGGCTACATTCATTGAAACAGCTGACCTGCAGCCTTCCCCTCGACTATTTCCACTTATATCTTATAACATTTTGGAGTTTCATAGCCTGTGACATCCATCCTGCCCTATTTCATCAGTGCATCTCAGGTCTAGACTGTTCTGTCCAAAGCCCCAGGGCCATGCCTGTCTGCCTTGCAGTGAGTTATACTCTCAATTCAAATGGAGGCTGGCGCAATCCAAGAGCTAAAGCATGCTGAGATTTGAAGCTCTCTTGCAGGTTCAGCTGAAGGGGCATAATAAAGCAAATCCATGTAAGAATAAGGTTGTACCAGTAACCATAAGAAGAACAGAAAAATGCAAAATGTCCAAATAGAGACAAGGGAGAGCAGAACATGCCAGTACTAGCAGGCACATTTCTAACATCAGGGATCATAAATGTTTGTTTCCTGAGGCATGTATATTAGAAGGACCTTTCTTGGTAATACTCTTGTGGGTGGATAAGAGTTGGAAAATACCATTTTTTCTGTTGCAACAACATCCTTTGAAGTGATACAGTGCTACAGCACATGGCTCAACTCACAGCGAAGAATTAATAAAAACAAGCCTTATTTACTTATGAAATAAAAAGTGTAGGTTTCTCCCTTCCCCCCCACTTCCACTGACACTGCCAAGTCTTTGCACTGTTCAGTCTCACCCTTAAGTCCTGTAAGTAAAGTCGAGGATGAAACATGTGCCTTTGTTCCCTAAAGTATCAAAGGAACTGTGATGTTCCTTTCTCATGCCAATCATTATAAGAATCATTAAGTCAGCACAATAGATGCTGGGCTTTCATGTCCTTAGCGTTGATGGCACAGGCACAAAATATTACTGTTATTGTTATTTCTACTATTTTTAGGCATACTTTGTTAAGACTGCAGCAAGCCTATGAAAATAACAGACATTCCATTGATGGCTATAAGTGCTGATAGGTGTCTCTCAGGGACTTCCTGCAAAGACCCATGTGATACAGGTGAGGTGAGGAAGAAGCACCAAGTGAGAGTCCTCAGCAGCAAAGGAAGAAGCCAAACCAGCTTTGCCCTTGTCCTGCTCCCACTGGGTTTGTCCAACACCAGGGCCCTATTGGCACTGGTGGGACTAGAATCAAGCACCCAAACATAATCTAGTCTTTCTGGCAGCCAACAGTGTAACATATTTGATACTAAATTCTACTCCCCCAAAAATAATAATAAAAAGACCTGGCAGTTGTAGCTTTTTTTAAAATGTATTTAGCTTCTACTGTAATTGAAAATAAAACACTGTAAACAAGATTACCAAAACATAATGACTCATTCTCAGGTGTTTTGTGAAAGCAGGGTCAAATTTCTTCGGGGCTCTTCCTTAGTGGCAAACCAAAAAGCTCATCTCAACTGGAGTTTGATTTGATTTGATTTAATATTTATTTGTGTTTTTATTGGTGGCATGAAGGAAATTGTAGATCTGGAACTTTCATAGTGTTCTGGAGTGTGTTAAGTCTGAAGCTAGATGTTCACAATTATTCATACCAGTACAAATACATCCTCTGATCTAACTAACACAACAGTAACAATAAAAACTATGGTATTAAGTGCCTGTCCCATTCTTTCAGATTTTTCTTATTTTACAGATGGAGAAACTATGATTCTGAGTGGTTGAAAGATGCAGATAGTTCCTGATTTCCAACAGGGAATGAGAATTAGTTGCTTCACGTTCTAGTTTGAAACAGAGTATTTCCTTCTAAACAGAACAAAAAAAATCAGCTTGTGAAAACCAGAAGGTTGTAACATTCAAATCAGAATCACAGAACAGTAGGCCTTGGAAGGGACTTCCGGAGATCA
>WEIS01056109.1:0-22152 GCA_013389965.1 Todus mexicanus | reverse complement strand
TTTTTCCAGATAGACCAAAGGCCCCTTAGTGATCCTCAGGACCACATTCTTAATGACATCACAACCTTTCCTCCTGATCCTACATGGCTTTTAAAGCTTATAGCTCTTTGTGGTTTCATTTAGATCTTTTCTGGAAGGAGCAGGCACATGTCCCTGTATGTGATGGGAGGCTCCTGTTGTTTCACCTATCTGATACTCATAAAGAAATGCAATGGCTTTCCAGAAGAGACTGACAGTGTGACAACTTTAATCTGACTCATTACAACACAACAAATAAAGTTCTGCAGTCGAAACTTTATTTGCAGTCTGCAATCAAAGCACTAAACTAGGAAATAACAAGGGAGTAATGTAACAGAAAATAATGGGCAAGGGAAAACATAAATTAGAACTAACAAAAAAAAAGAAAAGATTGAATAATGTGTTGCAAGGTACCTGGAAATTGTACCAAGTTGCACCTGTGTCTTAAGCAACCTCATCTCAACAATGCTGAATAAATGGGCATCAATTCTGACAGCTACTCTGCAGGTAACGTGTGTGTGTGCATCGGCATGCACGCTTGCGTGCACATGTCTTTGTCCCTTCTGAGCCAGAACTTGGCATTTACTGGCCTGTAATATACTCTTGTAATACCATCTTGGCTGCATCCCAAAAGGAAGGATGGAGTGACACTCAGACCATAATGGGATTGAGCAGTGGGGGAGAATGACCTGCCTTCTAACAAGCAGAGTAAGCAGCGCCCACTTGACGTGTCTGAAGGTGTGCAATGACACAGATCCCAGAGCCCCAGCAGTCTGCCTCTCTGAACAACATCATGAACTGGCTGGAATGAAATATGCCTCTTCCTGAGGGACAGAATGTTCACGACAACCAAGCGATGCACTTGGAAACCCTTCACCGGTATGTACGTCTTATTTAGTTTGCTTTGTTCCCTGCAGTGTGCCTTTCAGAGTTAACAGACATCAGTGACTTAAAGCTACAAATCTGCTTAGAGGAAGGGAAGGAGGTTAGTGTAGACAGGAGAGCTTCTTGGCGAACAGTTTAGATTGCAAATTGTTATATCCAATCCACCGCTCTTCAGAAACCTCAGAAAAAAACCCATTTTAACACAGAATGATGCTTGGCATCTAGGACTCGGTGATGCAGAAATTACAAGACCGCTTTGATTTAGCTGGAGAGGAAATGTGAGAGGTAGGGCCATGTGCAAATTAAACCCCTTGATCCTGACATCAATCTCTTAATTAGGAAGCTGTCAGGAAGAGGCAATTTTGTTAACACATGTCTCTCCGGACAGACCTATTGCTCTGAACAACAGCAGGATTCAAATCACCAGGGAATGATCAATTTTGATTTATTGCATTTGTCAGTGCATTCTTCATCAGCATAAATGGTACTCTAGGTTACCTCTGATTACAACTACAAGTGTCCCTGTGCCCTGCACAGCCCCTCACCAAACTCTGTCTTCAGCAGTAAACAGAGCTGCTCACTCCTGGCAAGCTCCTGTCTTTCCCTGTTCACGCAGTTCAAAGCCTTCCCAAACCTGAGCTCCCCCTACTCGCTCACAGGCACTGCTCTGAAGAAGCCTTTAGCAAGCCACCCGCTCATCTCTCATGAGGTACATGTGCTTTAGAAAGCATCTAGGCTGCTTCTGCTTGGTATACCAAGAACCTGTTCCTTCAGCTTATGTCTTCTGGGTCTTGAGCATGTCTAGTCTTAAGTGTGGAAATCCACCTCCCTTCCAATACGTATTTCAGCTGTACAGTGGGTCATGTTTTTCTTTCAGACTACCTTGAGGTCCCTATGTTTCCATCTCATAGTTTATATCCTGTACTAGGACAGAAATCCTGTACTTCTGTCTGAACTAGCACCCCCACTGTGTTAAAAAATTACCTATTTCTAGAATGAGGTTTTCTGCCCCAAGACAGGCTCCATTCAGAATTTCAGCAGGTGTGTTTCATTTGTTGAAGAAATATGCATGGCACTTTTTTCCTTGTTGTGTGGTTATAAAAAAAGGTTTGGTTTTAGATATCTGCCCTGGCAGTACAAAGGTATGTACTTTGATTTATTTGGCTATATTTGACTGCCACCTAATAAAACCAGTGCTTGAAATTTTGTTAATCACATGCAGCCGATAGACTTATTCTAAAAAACGTTATGTCAGAAATAAATCTGCTAAAGAATTACTCTGAGGCCAAATCCTTGAATAGGAATGATTTGCACAGGTAGAAACTTTAAGTAAGCTCTCCTCTCTGTCCTGGGGTTTCATGCCTCTCTCCAGAATCTGAAGGGCCGATACTCTGTTTCTGCACCTATATCTTCATTTCTGCTATAATACTTAAACAAAAACCTCAGGTGAGGATGCATGTTTATATTAAAATATTAAACCACAAATATGTAATGTGAATAAACACACATTACTCCCAGCTATGCTCAAATGGTTATCTCTGATTGGATATGGAACAACAGCAGGAGCCCCAAGAATCTGTCTCCGACACGGCGGCTTTTTGTTGTCTTTCCCATCACACAGCACAGCTACGTTGAACCTAGAAAACAAGAAAATAAGAATTAAGGTATCGGGTATACTAGCACATGTGCCCAATTATTGCACATCTTCATTTGCATGTTTAATAAAGCAGTGCATAGTGAGGCAAGCCAACTGTTGTGCACAGTGCCCTGGGGGAAGGTTATACAGTTGGGTTAAGGTAGATGGCAAAGATCTCAACCTCGCTGTTTGGGCTTGCCATGTTGAAATGTGCCTAACTCCTGGGTCCTTGCTCTGGCTGGAGAAACCCTGTATCTGGCTCTCTATGGATATGCTCCACTTCTGTTTCTTTCCTATACATCACATCTAGTGCTGGAATTTTAACAGGATATGCAAGAAGGGCACAGGACTACTGAGAGTACATGTGGAGCAGCCAGAAAGAGGGAAGCTCGTGGCCACCCTGTCCTAATTTGAAAAGGGAGAAGTGGGCAGATAAGGAGTTCACATGCACCTAGATGCTGGAACACAGCGACGGAGTCACAGAGTCACAGGGATTGGAAGGGACCTCAAAAGATCATCTAGTCCAATCCCCCCACCAGACCAGGAGTGTTTGCTGGAAGATAATAAGAAAACCAGGAAATTTTGTCCCTTTATGTGTGTGTTCCTATCAGTTTCAGTTGTGTGTCATTCTTTTGCGTTTTGCTCTGGGTACTGTGAAACACAATCCACACAGGTCATAGACCAATGTGCGTTTTCTGCCCTTGCAGAAAGAGCTGTGCAAAACCACAGGGAGAGATGAGGGCCTGCTCTTCCTCTTATCTGGCAGGGTAACTCCAAGAGTACCCCAGGAAAGTCAGTGGTGTTGGAGCAGCATAAGACTAGATGCTAAAGGCTTGTCTTCTGGGAGTGCTTGCCAGGAATCTAAAAGGATTCAGGCACAGCGGAGAGATTGAAGTTTAAGGTTCACCCAAGAATTTGCCTTCCTGCTTACTGGAACACCTGACTTGGAAATGACATATACACTGAACTGGGAGCAAAGTCCTGTAATAAATAACCGTGCTTCAGTCACTTCCGCCTTTGTGCAGCAGGGAACTGGCACTTGGTGAGGGATCCCTTAATGGCACTAGCGCCAGTTGCACCTTCCTTTTCCTTCTTACTCCAATGCTTATGAAAAAGAGGGATCTAAGCTGCAGAAGCCAGACAGTGAAGATTTCTTCTGGAGAGGTAATCTCCTATGCCGTGGGGTGCAGTTTGGTTTACAGCGCTGCATTATTTTGGAAAGAAAAGCCACAGAGAGATTCAGGCGTTGTCAGGAAGCGGCCATTCAAGCAGGTGGGGGGTTAGCTACTTGTGACTTACCTGGGAATAAGCATTTTAAACGTTGAAACTCTTTATGCTGGGATTATACAGGCTCTCCTCTCTACATGTCCATTGGCTGCTATCATGGACTGGATCCAGAGCTAGCTCTAGCGTTGATGTGATGCAGTATGGCTCTGCTTCATGTTTGCTTGTACCACTCCCTCTGTTCTGGGTAGACATTTCTGCTGTATTGCTGTATTCTGCCTTCTGGTACATGGGAAAAAGCATCTGCCAGTTGTGAGCCACTGGCGCTGACCACAGCCCATCTTTGGCCTATGTTTGCTAAGTACTGTGCTTCTGCACCACCTTGCATTGCTCATAGTGACAGGTCATCGTATTCTTGAAGTTAATATGCAGATCTAATTCCTGATTCCTGAATAAGAGCATGAGGACTTTGCCGTAAGGATAAGTGATTATGAAGCTCCTTCTTGAGAGAGTTTTGGGAAAAAACAAACAAACAAATAAACACAGGAAAAAACCCAAACAAATAAACACAGGAAAAAACCAAGCAGTCAGATAGATAGAATAGATCCTTGTTGCATTGCCAAATCTTCATAGATGTTGTGCTACGTAATTGAGAATTGTCTTGGTTACAGATGAGCTCTGGAGGCTGCCCTACTCCCACAGGAAAAATCAATTCTTAATATAGTCCGCAGGTGTTGCGTTGGGGACACAGCACTTGCAGTTTCTCCGTGTGCCAGCTTTTGTTATTAAGAGTGACATTCCACTTCTCTTGTTATTGAGTCAATTACGTGAAAATTACATTTCAAGTTCCTGCTTTAAAATGTGTGTTAGCATTGGACTCCTACATAGCAGTCTGCCATCTCCTGAAAAAAAGTGGGCAGCTCTAGGAAAGCAAGTGAAAATGAGCCCTAATTCCCTTACTACAACATTTTCTTCTAGCACTGAAGCTTATTAAAACAAGAGGGAGAAAACAGTGGTATCCCCAAACTTCACCTTGTGATTTTTTAATGGTAATCTTCATTTCTCAAAAGCATAAATTTCCAAAAATAAAGTGGTGACTTGAAACACTTTTCTGATAATTTAATTGTGAATTTCTAAGCTTCAGAAACTTGCATAGCTTCACCATAAAATGAAGATAAATCATTAAATGATTTAAATGATTCAGTCAGGAAAGTAATGGAATCTGGGTACCTCTCGAACAGATATATCATCTATATTACACAGAATTGTAAATACTTGTCAGAAATTGTAAACACATGATTTGAAAGCCTTCACAGATGACAGAAGAAATCTCAAGGATTTCAGTAAAATTATTGATAAAGTATCCTAACAATCACTAGTATTAACTGTACTGCAAACTGAGGTTTTTTATGATTATCTGTATAGCATAGGTAGAACATGAAACTTTCAACTCAGTTAATTTCTGGTTTTCTTGTTCTGCTCAAACTTACCTGAGAATCTGTCTGTTACTCTAGCATAAAATAACTTCTCAACAGGCTACGAGAAAATAAGAAATTTACATTTGAGTGTCAAGATAAAACTGGAGCAGGTGTTTCTGTTCTTCATGGGGGATGTTCTGGGAGGTCATAGACTTGCCTGGAATAGCTGCCAAAGATCAATTTCTGGTTCTGTAGTGACCGCTCATCTGCTTGTAGTTTCCAAGCAGTTTGCTGTCAAACAGGAGTGGTCAGAAGGGATGCAGATGATTCAATATGTCCCCATTGAGCATGAGCTGTAAAATCTGTTTGAGATAAAATGCTAAGAAAACATCATGGATAACAGATCATAAAAGGGTAAAAATAGAATTAATTTTTGGTCTAAGGCTAGCATTTTATGGAACATTTTGCTTATTGCAAGCATTTCATTCTTGTCATCAACTTTGAGCTGAGCCTTTTCTCTGGGTGCACTGGAACAATCAATAGAGGGGGAGATCCTTTAGAGAAATGGAGAGAGCCAAATGGAATCACATAATAGTGAGGAGTTTGTGAAGATGAGACTGTGGAGGTGAGGGCTAATAACTGATATCTGCTCACACAGTGGCTTCTAAATCACAGGTTACTCCACAGCCTCAATGCGCAGGGACCATTCCTGATAGCAGGAAGAGATAGGCAAAAATCCTGTCTGGAACACTGGAAAAGAAAACTTTGCAGAGTCTTTGCCTGTGATTTCCCACACACAGTTATAGGCATAGAGCAGCCTTCCCGCTGCAGCAACAGTGGGAGCCAGCAAATCACACTTAGTCCTGGAATCACTCCCAAAAGCCAGCTGCAGTAGCCTGTGGGACAGGAAGCAACTTCTGAAGACTTTGGATCCTTGGTTGTTCCAAGGATCACAGCCTAAACAGCATCATCCCTCAGTCAAAGCACTGGTGTAGATTTATGGCCACCCATCTTTTCATTACGATGTTCTTGTTCTTCTCCCTCTTGACTCAGAGAGCTATTTGGTAGGAAAATGTGCACCGTGACTTCTTCAGGGTTGAGACCATCTTCAAGGTTCTGTAGTAGAACTCAGAGCAGACCACCCCACCAAGTCCTGCAGATCTTTGATTTGAGTAGGTGGTTTCATTGTTTCTCCATTGGGCGTAGCTTATTATGATCTCTTTTGCTTTAATGAAATATGTAAACAATTATTTTAAGGCAATTTGCTGATATTTTTACAAGGAAACATCTCCACCCCACTGTCTGTTCTGATCAAAGCCTCAGCCTTCTCTGGCCTAATGTGACGTTCTTCTTGGCAACGCAGGTTACGTACAGTGATCTGAGGCACGATGGTGGTTTTCAGAAAGGTAAGTCCGATGCTTTACTGTGATTTACTGGCTAGCCTGAGGCCCAAACAGGATAAAATTACCCTACGATCATGGTCCATCTCAGAAAGAAAGTAGCTATAACCCAGTATTGAGAAGGTATAAAATAGTCCCAGCCTAGACTAGTGATGCAGAGGTGTCTTGCCTAGCCTGGCTACGCTCATGCTGAGCTGGTGACCTCTGTCACAAGGTGTGTCTTTGCAACTGCACAGATAACCTCTGGAGTTTTATTCAATGCAAATGAGAGCTGTAATTCTGAAGCATTCTTCATAATCTTGTGGAATTTTTATAGGTGCTTTACACTACAGCTCTCTGGTTTTAAACAGAATCCCATAAAGTATTTTGAGAGGAAAAAGAAATAATTTTTCAGTAAAAAACTCAAAACTTCATCAGTAAATGCTACAATATGTAACAAAAGTTGTATACAATAGGACACTCTGCTAAAAAGCAGGTTCCTCAGCAGGTTAAGTATGAAGTACTCACTGAAGATCTGATCGACAGCTTTGTACAGTTTTCACACAGGAAAACTTTCTCTTTGTATCTGTATTGGTACCTGGAGCAAGAGGAGGAACCCCTGGGGGCTTGGAGATGGGAGTATAACCAGGACAATGGTGCAGGCAACACCAAGGTGCTCCTTGTTCCCAGGACAGGGCTGCCATAGCTTACGCCTTCCCCCAGGGAGAGCAGAGCAGTTCACTCTTGCTCGCTCTATAGAGAGAGAGAGGTGGGTTGTTGCTGTGCCTCTCAAAATACGAAGAGCAGAACTGGGCTGCATAAAGAATGCCTTGGGGTATTTTCTCTCAAAGAGAGATCATGGATGCACTCACATTTCCAAGTGATTTCAGCTACAGCAGAAAGAAAGTCTATCTAAAAAGTCTTGCAACAGAGCCCTCCACATTTTCGGGCATCTAGTCTGTACATCTGTTTGTTTGGTTTTCTTTTTCCTGGTAATGTCTGTTTTCAAGCATCTCTTCTGAAAGAATACCATAGGTAATGTAAGGCTGCTGAGGCACTTTACCTGCATTCACTGTGCACCCCACCAGTCTCTAGGAGGTAGTGGAGCTGAGCAATTGCTGTTCTTGTAAAAGGTGTTGCCTCATTTTCTCTGGTGAGACAGCTGGGCTTGATGACTTCTCCAAAGTCATGTTCTAGGTCAGCTGTGGAGGTCCTAATGCTATAACCGTTAGACTGTACTGCCTGTTGAGCAAGAACATAACCAGTTTAACACTGCTAAAGAAACCAAATCACTCAAAAGTTAAGACCAAGAGCCTGTGAGCTACAGGGCATCAAGTATGTTGCTGTACTTGATGATAGCTTTTCTTCTCCCCAGGGTGATCATGTGTGGCTGGACACTCAGACAAACAGTGAATTTAATGTCCCTATCGGGGCAGTTGTGAAGGACTCTGACTCAGGACGGATCTTGGTGGAAGATGATGAAGGCAAGGTGAGCTACACTGTAACTTTCTCTGAAAGACGAATATAAAATTTAAAAGTACAAAGTACAAAAGAATGGTCCTATTGGGTCAGACCAAAGCTCCATCTAGCCAAACGGTCTGATAAGATGTCTGGTAGGATATACTGAAAGACAGAATATAAAAATAAGGCAAGTATAGGGTGATATTCTAGTATCCCCAGGTCCCAGCACTGTGAAGGTCTAGAGATTCCTGAGTTACAGGTTATATCTACGTAGTTAAGAAATGGACAGGCTCCAATCTCTAAATTTAGTGGAGCTTTAGGTGAAATCATGATCCCATTAAAGTCAGCTGGGGTTTCACCCTACCTCATAGCCAGAATCCACCTGAATGGCTTTATCCAGGGTTTTAAATCATATAGTCCCAGGGAACAGCAAACCAGTTAATTTCTTTAGTTCAGTCGACTGTTTGTTAGGATATGCTGGCTTGAGCATGACTTATACCGAAGCACACTCTGGTCTCACATGGCTCTCCCCTCCTTTGTTTGCCTCCAAGCAGCACCGTAACACATTAAAGCCAATGCCTTGCCTTTTTCAGGAACACTGGATCACAGCTCGGAACATGCACACGGTGCGGCTGATGCACCCCTCCTCTGTCCAAGGGGTGGAAGACATGATCTTCCTTGGAGATCTCCATGAAGCAGGCATGGTGCACAACCTCCTCATCCGCCACCAGAAGCACAAAATCTATGTGAGTGTCAAGCTCCCGAGGCATAGTGCTTTCAGGAACGACCTCTGCTACGCATTTAGCGGCGTGACCTGAGCAGCCTTCAAGCCTTTCACGCCTTTGCTTCCTTTACTGATTGAGGGTGCTACAACATAGTTTTTCCTCTTCTTTAATTCAAATACTTTTACTGTAAAGAAGAGAGCTAACAGCGGTCTCTGAATCACAGATGTATGCATAGGGTGTGACCCTGCTTACTTTCTCCTGGAGTGATCATTTCCATTAGTGACTGACGGCTAAATCCAGCCCATGTTACAGCTTAGTGCTGCTATTACCTGCAGCAGTGACACAGGGTCAATCTAACTAGCACACAGTGACACGATTTGGATTGTCCTCTAGTCCAAGTCAACATAGATGAAGAATAAATCTGGGTATTTAGGGTACCTAGTTTCATTTCTAGTCCATTACGGGTTTTATCTGTGACTGAGCAATTTGGCATTTTCAGTTTCTTTGTTCCTTAGTTCCCAGTTTGGAATATGACAATTCAAGTCCTTCCATGCTTTGCCCCTCATGTTATATACATGATAGGAGAGAAGCTGCCTCTTATAACACAGATGTGGTGATGTTCAGTGTAAACAAGGACTGATTTTATGGATGCTGCAGTTAAAACTACTAAGATATGTCTACAGACCTGTTCTATTAGACTCTAGCAATCTGCAGTTCTCATGTAGAAGTTCTTGAACAATATTCAGTTCTTGACCTTGCATTTCCACAGCCTGCAACGGCCTCCTTCACTTCAATGGTGCTGTTGTCTACAAATGTTGCTAAATGACTGCATGAAGAACACAACCGTAACTTTGCCTGTTAGCGAAGTTCAGCAACATCTACACTAGAACACAAAAGCAGCTTAACAAAACACCACAGAACAGCTAGTGGGAACACACAAAAATGTCAGGTCAGATTGGACTTTCTAGTGCTTTAGCTTGAGACGGTGAATGGAGCTGTGATTTGGCAAGGAGATCATAGCTAATGTTCTTCCTTTTGCAAAAACCTCCATACTCTGGGATATTTCATAGCAGCTTATAGTGAGGAACCAGGCTCTCTGCCTCACCTATGCTGCTATGGATCTCCCAGGCTTCCCTCCTGACTTTGTTCCAAATTATACTGCAAGTGGCTTTGGTTATATTCTTGTTTGCAAGTTGGCTGCTAGAGGTAATGCTCATAACTGTTTTCCAGACTTACACGGGATCAATCTTGGTAGCTGTGAATCCATATCAGCTGCTGCCCCTCTACACAGTCGATCAGATCAGACTGTACTGTAACAGGAGGATTGGAGAGCTACCACCTCATGTCTTCGCCATTGCAGACAACTGTTATTTCAACATGAAGAGGAATAAGAGAGACCAGTGCTGTGTAATCAGGTGAGTGGACTCAGAGAGGACCAAGAGGACATAATGTGTCCATTTTTTCTGTTAACCATCAGCATGAAAAATCAGATAGTTTCATTGCAATAATACTTGATTATAGCTGAGGTAGCTCAGCTGATGTGCTAAAACTAGTGCTGAAAATCTGGTAATGCATTAAAGAAGAAAAGCAAATGGTTATTTAATTTGCACTGGTACAGAATGTCTTCCATGGATTTGCTTGGGCTTAATCAGTGGGAGAATTTAGTCCTCTGCTTAAGTCTAAAAAACAGCTTACATTTTAGCAGATAAGATGATGAAAGACAAATTCTCCAGCCCTCCATGAAAGACAGGGTAAATATAAGTAGACGGGGTTTTTTAGCTTAGTCTGCCATTTTGCCATCCTAACCAAAAATGAAGAAAGGAAACCTGTAATGATCTTGTTTCTTACTGCAGTGGAGAATCTGGAGCTGGGAAGACGGAAAGCACAAAGCTCATACTACAGTTTTTGGCAGCTGTCAGTGGCCAGCATTCCTGGATAGAGCAGCAAATCCTAGAGGCCAATCCCATTCTGGAAGGTGGGTTATTTAGCCAGTTTGCCCCGTTTATCACCTTTACCTTAGGATTTTTGTACAAGGATAAAAAAGTTCAGAAACAGATCTTTGAATCATTGTATTTGCGTAACTGCTAAAACCCCTGAAACACTAGTGGTGCGGGGTAGAAGTTCTCTATACTTTTCTGCCATGTCCTTGTGAAGTCCACAGCAGCTCCCACACTGCAGGAGAAGATGCCACTGTAGTATGTAACCTGGAACTGCTGGGGGAACGGGAGTCCTTGGGAATGCAGAGGCCAAGGTAAAGACCCTTCAGCTGAGCATTTGTACCAGGTAGTGGCAAAGTGGCTGGCCAACCATGGATGCATCGATAGGGGAGCTCCCTGAGATACCCATCTGTCTCTGTAGAAGGATCCCATGTGTTCCCAGTGAGTCTTTCTGGAGGTCTTCAGTCTTGCCCAGCTCTCTTGGCTGGCTGGATAAAAGCTGCATTTGGGTATCTGAATATATCTTTTAGGACCCAATTACCTGGATGCACAGAGTCTGCCTCTCTCATCAGGAGGCAGCGTTGAGCCCTGACATTCTTCAGTGCTTATCAGCACTGTCATTTGGAACACAACGTGTAAAATACTTGCAGCAAAACAGAAGGGCATAAAAAATAGACTCTACATTCATTAGCTGTGATAATCCAGATCTTACCTCTGTCCCTCGTCCATCAGCTTTTGGGAATGCCAAGACAATTCGAAATGACAATTCAAGCCGCTTCGGGAAATACATTGATATTCACTTCAATCAAAACGGTGTGATAGAAGGAGCCCGGATAGAACAGTTCCTTCTGGAGAAGTCCCGGGTTTGCCGGCAGGTGAGGGCACGAGCAGATGTACATTTTGCCTGCTCCTGTGTTACAAGCTTATGCTGACAAGGCTGCCCATTGGCCTATTTCTTTCTTTTAGGCTCCAGAGGAGAGGAACTATCACATCTTCTACTGCATGCTAATGGGGATGAATACAGAGCAGAAAAAGATGCTGAATCTGGGCACCGCTTCAGAGTACACTTATCTCACTATGGTAATAGTCTGTGCTTTCTTCTCCATTATCCTCTGCCATTTGCTTCTCCCAGTGAGCAGTACAATCAATAGGAGCTGCAGATAGGTAGTTACCAAATATGAACAGTCCTTTCCTTAGAGTACCAGAACCAGTAACACCAACACTTTTAAGATTGAGCTGGGCCATCTTGTCTAGAGTGTACGCTTGCCAAGAAAGGTTGGACCAGATGATCCTTGAGGTCCTTTCCAACCTGGTATGCTATGATTCTATGATAGTCAGACGTAAGAAACACAAAGGACATCTTAAAGCAGGTTGGAAATATCCCCCACATTCACAGTCACTCAGATTTCAGATGCATGCCAGGGAGAACACTAATCAGGTTTGTGTACCTTAGGGCAAAATCAATAAGCAGAAAGAGTGCCAAGAATCGTAGTCCGTATATCTGGTAAATCTATACGTAAAGCAGGGAGCTGGCATTCCATTGAACCTCCAACACCTGATGTTAATGTTCGTGTCTGGGGTTATGTTGCCATCGTGGCAGGAGTGGGATGCTCACAGGTGCGATTTTTGAAAATAGCTAATTGGTTGGTTTAGGGTATGATAGCCATCATGAAAATCCTGTTCATTAGCCTGTACAGATGCCTCATATTAAATATGTCAGGTGGTTTGACTTGGGCTGTTCTACAGCCCTTTAAAAAATGCAGCTAAGTCCTACCTCTGCTGAAGTTAATGAGAGTTGGACATCTAGTTTCAGAGGAAATTAAATCAAGCCTATAAGGCTGCTTCTGGAGTCTCCAAAGCAAAACCATTAACGTTGCCGGAGATTTTTTCAAATGTAATGTTTTCAGAACAGCAGTAGTCTTGCAGCAAGAGCTGATGAGGGCAATTCACATGTTGGCCATTCCATAGAAAGGCCTGAAGTTCCCCGGGTCAGCAGTAGGGCAGTACAATACAGAGACAGGAAGATTAAATTAAAGGAGATCATATCCATGGCTTTGTTCAGGTTGGCTATCGGCACAAGCTGGCACATTTATATGCTGAAAACTGTAATCATCACACTATATTGTTGGTAATAGCAGGGGCACTTTCGCGTCTCCGTTAGGGCTGAAAATAGTTTTTATCAGGAGCAGCATCCTATGAGCCTCTGTGCAGGCTTTGTGGAAGGTTACTCTGATGCTGCCTTGTATGCTTCCATCTGCCTTCCACTAGAACCTCATATTTTTATTTTGAGATTTGGCTTCTAGTACCAATCCGATCCTACTGGTTTTGATTTGGGATTAGAGCTCTTAATTGTCCATTGAAAAGGCAGAGAGGAAACCAAAGAAACACACGTGGCCATATAAGTGTAGGTAACCTTGTGAAAGTTTCCTGACCTTTGCTCCCGAGCAGCCTTCCCCTCAGCTTTTCCTTTTGGCTTCCCCAGTATTCAGTCTAGCCTTGGAGAAATGTATTATTTAACTCTCTGCTAATTGGTTATTCTCAAGAGTAGAGATGAGGGAGGAAACAGCCATAGGAAGAGCATAGAGAATGTCTAAATAGGTTTTTACCTTGCGTGTTGTGGCAAGTGGCTCACAGGGTATTCACATTGTGTACAAGGGTTTGTCAGCCTGAAGGTCCCTTCATCTTTGTATAGATACCAAGAAGATTTTCCTTACCTGAAGGTGTGGTGTCTTGCAGGGCAACTGCATGTCCTGTGACAGCCGGAATGATGCGAAGGATTATGCCCACATCCGCTCTGCTATGAAGATCCTCATGTTCTCAGATTCTGAGAACTGGGACATCAGCAAGCTGCTGGCTGCGATCCTGCACCTAGGGAACGTAGAGTTCGAAGGTAAACAGCATTGTCTGTGCTCAGACCCAATGGTAAAGGCCTAAAGGTGCTGCCTGTTTCCACCTGTTCGGCCGAGGTTCTACTGTTCTGCACTGTATAAACAGGTGAAGAGTTGGAAGGGCAGGCAGATGAACACCATAAAATTCTGATTTGTGACTCCACTGCCTAGTGTTTTAAAAACATTATCTTACTATTATTTTGTCACGCTGTCAGGTTTCCCTGGTTATAAATAGGGCCCTTATCACACAAACTGAAACAGCAGGTAACACCATGTTACGTTTGCTGGCTGTTGTGCTTTGCAAGCCAGAGGACACAGGAGCAGCTGAGCCCTGCTTACTGTGGAGATGACAGCAGGCATTCTTCTGGCTAGCTCTGGCGAACACTCCCCTGCATAAGTGCACTTCTGGTATGGCACAAGCACAGTGCGAGACACCCACCAGCGGAATCTCAGAAGCTCTCACATTATAGAAGAGGATTCCTTTGCTCTTTGTGATACAGAGGGCCCAATGAAGTGATGCCAGCTGGATCTGGAGTAATGCTGGCTGCTAAAAGGAGGGATTTCCCTCATTCCCCTTCACTCCCTAAATTTCCCACAAGCCAGATACATGGAAAAAATACTTTTAGAAACACTTTTTCTGAAGTCAGGCACCATTTCTCCAGACCCCCAATAGCTATTGCCTAAAATGGATAACCATGTCAGTTTTGCTGCTATTTTTAGTCTGACATTCTGGAGTTATGAGGGTCCCATACATCCTGGGATCCCTGGCTGAAATCAGGATCCTCCTTAGTAAAATCATCAAACCTGGGAGTTTCAAAAGAGAACCTTCTGCCTTGACGCATCCCCAGAGCTACAGGTTTACAGAAATACAGCAGCAGTAAGAACACAGCCCCCAGCCGTAGCAGAAACCATTCACCCTGAGATTGACTGTTTCCTCCTTGTAGCGGCTGTGTATGACAACTTGGACTGCTCTGATGTGATGGACTCACCACACTTTTCGATTGCATCCAAACTCCTTGAGGTAATGGACTCTCACCTTCTCTGGCTAGTTCTCTCCTTCACCCTTGCACCTTGAGCACGCTGACAAAGCATGTCTCTGTGGAGTGTCTATGTATGGATGCACATATAACGGGCATGTCCCCTTCCTGCTGACACTCAAGCGATGCTGCTGCAGATGTCTCTCTGAGCTAGGAGACCTTCAGCAGGGACAGCAGGCTACCAGTGAATGCTGCTGGGCAGGTGGTTTGTCAGGGCCCTCTTTCTGAGACAGACGTTGCTGGATCTCCTTTATCCATCTGGAATGACCAGGTTGCCATCACTGTTTCTCCAGGTGGACTCCATTGAACTCCAGAACAGCCTCACAAACCTCTCCATCATTGTCCGAGGAGAAAGTGTGTCCAGGCCTCTGAACATAGTTCAAGCTGCAGATGGGAGGGATGCCTTTGTGAAGGTACTGATGCTTACATATTCTCCGTTTAAAGACTGGGGATGCTTTCAGAGCTGTCAGTCTTATTGGTTGAGGAGCCTTATGTGGCAAACGTTCACCCAGAGGGCTCTGGTCCCTTGTAGTTTTCAGGCAGAGTTTGGCAGCATTGCAGCAGTACAACAGCAAGCTGTAAGCTATGTCCAAACGCTGTAATGACGGGCCCTAATTCCTCTTAAATATTTTTTTTTCTCAGGGTATATATGGACAGATTTTCCTGTGGATAGTGAACAAGATCAACTCGGCCATTTTCAACCCAACTTCTCAGAAGCCCAAAGACAGACGTCAGTCCATTGGGCTGTTGGACATTTTTGGGTTTGAAAACTTCAGCAACAACAGGTAGGAGGCTCTACATTCATTTCCACTGGGAAGCTGGAAAGAAGCCGATGTAAAGCAAAAGAATGAAAAAACAGACACATGCTCTTTCATTATCATCCTGATTGTTAGAAAAGCAGTGAACTTTCCATCACTGAGTTTTCTCAATGATGATCATGCACAGATTCCATTTTTTTTCAGTCTTGGCCACATTTCTGCCTCCTCCTCCAGCTTTCATTTTGGTGCAGTCATTGCACTTGTCTATTCCAAAAGCTCAGGAATTATCTCAGAGTAGATGACTATGAAGCTGCTACGAGCGGGCAGCCACCATATGAGGATGTAGCATATCCCCATATCTCTGTAGCAAACTTTCTTGTTCTGTAGCCTATTTACAATGTTTCTTGGGATACATTTGGCATACAATACAAAGGAGGCTGTGTTGTTTCCATTTCAGCTCATGCTTCCATCTTGCTCAGCCTTCTCCTGTCCCTTTTTTCAGGCTGCTTCTTTTCTCTGCTCTTAAGGACAGGTCAGCAAAATGCCTAGTCAATATGTCACTGTCCCACTGCTCCCTCCTCTACTGGTGGTTTCAGTCCCAAAGCATCATTTCTGTTTTCCCTTCTCTGTGGGGGCAGCAATTCTCTCAGTTGTACAGTACTGTACCAGCAGTACTCCACAAGCCATCAGGACATATTCTGCGGTCTTTTCCAGTCTCTTTCAACCAATGCATCTTGCTTCCTTTCAACAAGATAATATTCCTCATTGATTTTTAGAACATGGGCTAGGATCTGTTCAGCCCATCTTCTATCTTTTGTGTTCTCTCCTATTGCTTTATGCTGTTCCCAAAGGCTGCAATCCACATGGGGCCTCACTGGGTGCCACAGCAATTACCAGGTAATAAAATTTGGGTGCAGCGAAGTGGTAACGCCAGTGTGAATAAAAACACGTCACACACTCACACAGTCAAGCTATTTTCACAGTTATATGTTCCCCTTTATCTCTAGAGTGTTTTGAAACACATGCAAGATCCTTCCTCGCTTACTCATCAATCTGAATCAATTGTCAGTTGGCTCATTTCTGCCTGTCTTTATCATAGCAGAAGATGCATCCTTTATATTGCTAAGATCGTAACATGCGGTGGTGGTGACCCTTAATGCTGTGGAATATAGCAATAGTATATCTGGATATGTATTTAATACAGAGGATAAACAGACACCATAGAGCAGTGCAGCACTGGCCAAGGATGACCATGGGTTCCCACCTTGTCTTCCCCCAGCTTTGAGCAACTCTGCATTAACATCGCCAATGAGCACCTTCAGCAGTTCTTTGTGCACCACATCTTCAAGCTGGAGCAGGAGGAATACATAGCGGAGCACATTGCCTGGAATAACATTGACTTCACTGACAACCGCCAGGCTCTGGAAGTCATCGCACTCAAGCCTATGAATATCATCTCCCTCATTGATGAAGAGAGCAAGTTCCCGAAGGTAAACGCCTGGTTTCACTTGTAATGCCCGGCTTTGCATGCAGCTCACAGGTCATGTTTGGCTTTACACACAGAAAAGTGCAAAAGCGGGTTTTGGATATGTTATGAAAGGTAACGCCTTCTCTCCGTAGCTGTTTCTTTTAAATTAGCTCACTATAGAGATGCTTTGCACCCTGCTGAAATGTGCTCTTCCTGGTACCTCGCTGTTGAGACTCTTAAAGCTGTTCCAGACACAGGAGGAAGGAACATGGATCATTTTACAGGGACTTCTTAGGAAATCTCTGAATTCGCCTATCATTGTTCTGCTGTTGGTCTGTGCTGCAGCTTACTCTTTCTTCTCCTGGAAGACAGAAAAGGCCTTAAAGTAACAGGCCTTGTGCTCTGGTGGTGTGTTCCATCCCGACACTTGAGACAAGGGTCTGTGTAAAAGGGAAGAGACTTCTGGCACTGCCTTCCTCCAGATCTGCTACACAATTTGAGCTTGTGTTATCTCTGAGCACCGCTTCTATTTGTTCACTGAGCACAGGCCAGTGCTGGGTAGAATCTGCCTACCAGTCCTTTTTTTTCTGTATTTGTTTCTAGGGCACAGATGCCACCATGCTCGTCAAAATCAATTCCCTCCATGGCAAAAGCAATGTCTACATCCCACCTAGAAGTGTCCATGACACCAAGTTTGGCATCAACCACTTTGCTGGCGTTGTCTTTTATGAATCAAAAGGTGAGCCTATCTCTGCCAGATACAGAGGGTGAAAAGAAGGGCATGACCTGCCCTGGATGTGTAGCACTCCAGGGTAGTGTTGATCTGAAGTCAGATCAGGAGATCAGGAGGATTACTCTAAACTAATCTGCAAGTTACTGTAAATGAAGTGGTTACTGGCTAGACAGAGCGGTGCCAGAGCCAGCAGGCTGCAGAGGTGACAAGCTGATTTTGTTTCCATCCTATAGATTTCCTGGAGAAGAATCGGGACATGCTCAGTGCTAATGTAATGCAAGTGGTTCATTCCTCCAAAAACAAATTCCTGAGAGAGATTTTCCAGGTTGAAACGACCCCACCTATGCTGGGACGTGGGACCATCCGGCACCTTGGAACTGACCAGGCCTACAAGGTTGGCTTACTGGCACTGGGTTGCAGAATCAACTCATTTCTCCTCTGTTCTGTAAGGCTTCGGCTGTTCTTGCCCTCCTCTTTCTTTTGCACTGTCTCTGCAAATCCCTATCCCTTTCATTCACCTAATTTCTGCAAAGGAGTCTGCAGGAAAAGTCTGGGTCTGGTGTTCATGACACTACAAGTGTAGTGTCAGCCCTGTCCCCCAGGACTGCATCCCTGGACAAATGTATAGCTATGCCTGCAGGCTGTCACAGAAGCATGAGTCCTGCCACCACCCCACACATTGACATCAGCTGGGTGGGTTTGCTCTGTGTCTGCCTGCATGTCCAGACTGCATCCACATCACCAGGATGGGTGTAAATTAGTATAAAGAAACTCTGGTTCAGAAGGTTCGCTGTGACAGAACATGGCACCAGGCAGAGACTCCTCTGCAAAGCCAGTACCTTGCCAGAAGCCAGCAGCTGAACTGCTGCCGTACTGCACGTGTAGCCAGTCTGCTGGGACCTTAACATCAAGGGGTTCTGACTGGGCAACTGGCAGGTATGTCCTGGCCTTTCTGTTCTTGCAGCGGGCTGACAGGCCTGGAGGAAAACAGCTGTGCTGTCGCAGAAAGATACTCTGTCTCCTGCTCCCAGTGACACTTGTAGATGTAGACTCACTGCCCTGCATATTGCTGCAACTTTAAGTCTCCCTCCTGGCCCAGAGGCTCAGTGCCAAAGGTCATGACGGGCAATTAGCACAGACTCATCTGTGCCTACTGGTGTAGGGAGCCTTGTCCTGTGCCTAGGGAAAGGAAGGTTGTAAAGTGCAGTGGATTGGAAACAGCGTGGGGCAGAGTTCAGGTTCTTTGCTCTGCTGCAACTTCCACATACCTTGATTTCTGAACATTTAACTATCCAATGTCATCATTGTGTGTCGGTACTTTTGCTTTTAACGTTTATATCATTGAGTTTTCCTGTCAGGGTACAGAAGAAACACTCAGCTTGCTATCTTACCTGTTATCTGTCTATTCTCCTGGCATTGTTTTCTGATCCTGTCGTTTCTTCCTCAGTCTTTAACCCATTGTGGCTTTCTGCTGTCCAGAACATCTGGCCATGGACAGGTAAACATCCTGGGGGAGAAGAATGTCAGAAGTGGTACAAGCAGCAACAGAGAACTAGCTTAGCATCTCTTAATTTCAAATAGGCTGACCCACTGTTAGGAAGCCTAAGAAGTGACTACAGAAAAGAATAGTGAACGAAATGCCAGAAAAAGCTTTGCTGTCCTAAGGTGTCATTGTTGCTCCCCTGACACACTAGGGGAGAAAAGTCACCACCATCTCAGCGACAGATTCAGCTTTCACGATGTTATATGCGTGAGATTGTGAGGGCACGGGCTTCAGACTTGTGTGGCCATCCTACTGATTTGCTGGTACAGCAGAAAGGCCTCTAAGATCTGGGAGCGCAAACTGCTTTTAGCTCTTACGCATCTTCAACATGTATATGCAGTTATCGTATCTACTTCAAACAGATGCTTGCTAGCTCTAGGATACATCAGGGCTGCTCTGAGACATTCCCAGGAACCGCTTTCCAAAGGCCTAAGTGTTTGGTCGCTGGAGGGCAGCATTGCCCTGTAGCTAAAGCAGAAGGTAGCAACCTAAGAACGAGCAGAATGAGGTACTGTATGACCATGGAAGTGAAGGGAGACACTGGACTTCAAGTTATTTACTTGGGAAAAACCCCACCCCCCACCCCCCAAACGAGCTGTATCGTGCTGCAATGATTAGCTCCATGCCTAAAAAAGGTCAGGGGAGTCCTTTGGCTGCTTGGAATCTGCACTGTTGTCACCATAATTTAATACGTCCTTAAAATGTACTAGGAGGTAGAAGCTTAGGCCTACTGTGATGATCTATGTGGAAAAAAACAGGTGGAACTGTGCTGTCAAAGAAGCTGAGAAATCAGGAGCTGACTGCAGCCACATGCAGTCGCCCTGGGGTTACGCTATTGCAACTGGGAACAAAACTCAACCCAGGAGGGGTGAGACATACAGTACTGGTTTCAGTACTGGTTTCAGCCATCAATGGAGTAGCTCTTACCTTATCATCCAGTAGAAGTTTGCCTTTTCACCGCTTACTGTAGTGTTAATGAGCAAGGTGATCAGTCAGCCTAACCACTATGGAATCAGCTCTTCTGGAGCTTTAGCATTCCTAGTTAGCTATGAGATGCAGAAAATGTCTGGCCTGGAGGTGATTATTGCTTTGGGAGTGGCTGTTTCTCACCAAGCTTTCAGGCACACCCATGAATAATACCTTGGCACCCAGGCCTTGCACAGAACACAGCCTTAGTTGGGAGAGACAGGCCTATACGGGCTCGTGTGGGTGGAATTGCTTCCACCACAACCACCCCCACTGCTACAATTAGTGCCCAAGTAGGTGCAAGAGCTCAGTGGGGTTTTTTGACAAGAATAAACCCAAATTAATAAGATGCAGATGGCTGATTTAGCTCCTATGTAGGTAAATAGTTATCTTTATTTTTTTCTTTTTTTCTGGCAGTTGTGTGATACTGTTACATTGTACAAAAATACAATTAATTGGCATTGTGGCAGTGAACGATGTGGCAGTCAGCATGTGCTTACTCTTCCCAGGGTATGGATACTACCAAACGGCTCTCTACTCTGGGAGGACAGTTCAAGCAATCCCTGGAAAAACTAATGAAAATCCTCGAGCAGTGCCAGCCGTACTTCATCCGCTGCATCAAGCCAAATGACTACAAGAAACCACTGGTAATGTTTTAACAATATGAGGGCTTGTCTTCAGGAAACTTTTTAATGAGAAAAAGCTGCCAGTTGCTGTGTGGCATTTTATAACTGTACTTCAGCCAAGAAGAGCTGGCGTACAGGCTATTACTGCAATAAAATGCGTGGTAGGATATAGCATTGTTAATTTATGCAAACATCTCTAAAAAGCATCATGGAGTAATAGATGGCAAAACAGCACATAGGTGCATTCCTGAGAGGAGTTGTAAAAGCCTTTCCTGTAAAGCTAAAGGCAAAACTGGAGAGTTTCTAGCCCCTCAACAAGGGAACAAACAAAAAAGATCAGGATCTAGCAATGATGAAATAGCCTGGGCGGGAATAGGAGAGCTGTTGGTGTTTGAGAGGAGTGATGTGGTTTAATTTGATGTGACAGGAGAAGAGGAGTGAGTTTGTCATGGAGATCATGACCCAGTTCGACACTAAAACCTTGTATAGTGTTGGTCAAGTGACTTAATTTTTCAAGTACTGCATGGGGCTTAGTGAGGCTATTTTTACTCTGTATTACAAGAGACTAGCAGCACACACGCTGTGCTCTGCATGGCTGCGCCCAAAGGACTTAAGCTGCTCCTGCAGTTACTCACACCTGCAGAATGATCTGAACAATTTATTGTTCATCTGCAATCACAGTTCTAGAATTGAAAATGGATGCTAAAGACAGACTGAAGCTAATGGACTGTTTCCACTGCTGATAAACACAAATTTAAAGATCCTTTAGGGTGACTTGTTAATGCCTGTAATTAATTTAGTGCACTAAAGAAATAAGGAGTACTATTTTAAAAAGCGTACTAGGCCATTTAGCAGGCACTCTGAGGTTGGAGGTTAATAGATACGTTCTGAGGAATGCTGCATGTGTAGCTGCTTTCAGTGCTAAGTCTCCTCCTTGTCTGCTTTCCTTTTCAGTTGTTTGACCGGGAGCTGTGTATCAAGCAGCTGCGATACTCAGGGATGATGGAGACCATTCGGATCAGGAAAGCTGGCTACCCAATTCGCTACACCTTTGAGGAGTTCTTTGAGAGATACCGAGTTCTCCTGCCGTGGTCTCTTCGACAACAGGTGTGTAAGCAAAAACTTGGTTTAAGGCTACTCCAGCTTTTCCTCATGAGGCTTTAGTCTTTCCCACAGTAACTTTCTTGGATTATTGTTGGCACAGGTGAGGGAACTGTCATCTACAGGAACTGTCGTCATAGTAACTGTAGCTAAATACTTACTTACTCGCTTGGACTAGCTGGAACAGTAGAGGTACTTTTAGGTCCAGCTATCCTTGACCTGCCACACACAGACACCCCAGGCAGGGTGGTATCCCAGAGGGAGGATGGCATCCCATCCTCAGATGTTTCTTTTGTGTAATCACACACTTCTGAGGGCTCTACCATCCTTCTTATGCTTGAACTCCGGA
>WEIS01056107.1:8718-24823 GCA_013389965.1 Todus mexicanus | reverse complement strand
TTTTGTGATCTTGTCTGATTTTTACTGGACATAAGGTTGGCTGAGAAGCACATTCCAGAGGAGATCAAACTGTGCTGTCCTTCCTGCAGCTCACCCGAGCCCTGGTCTAGCACGGCAGTCAAAATTCCAGTTTGCCTCCCAGGGCATAGCCCTGAACTGTGGCAGCTAAGAGCAAATCCTGTCTTGCCCCTACAAGTAGAAGGCAAAAGGAGATGATATCCCCTTTGCCTTCTACTGTCTCCTTTTCAGTGGTGCCCAGGGATGGGAGAGACCACAGCACCCAAGATCACTGCAGAAGATCTCTCCTGCTCAGAGATGAAGTTGGCAGAGCTGGGGAAGAGGAAGGTTTGCCCTTCCTGGACGTAACTACTACAAGGACAAACCAAGGGCTTCAGTCTCCAGGATGTCTACGCGTACTTTTCACCAGCATTAAATTCATTTTACAGAAGAAGAAAAAATAAACTGTCTCACCATTAAATTCCAGTGTTTAGTTTGGCCGTTAGTGCTGAGCTACCACAGCCCTGCCATGCACACACACACCTGTGTTTGAATACTGTGAGAGAGCTAAACAATACCGAACAGGCTTAAAAAAAAATCACCTTGGTGGAGTCCTTCTGCCTCTTCCCCCTTAGCTGCCATAAACACAGTTAAAAAAAGATGAATATCTGGCGCCGAGGTGATCCTCTCTGCATGGACAGCACAACTTAATCACCATAGAAGCCACATGCATCGTATCTTTTTTTCCACTCTACTTCTGTGGGAAATGTCGCTGCAATGTCACGAAGGTTAGCACAACAGTACTGTTCCCTGCAATGAAATCACCTTCCTGAACGCAGTTGTGATTCTGCTGGGCAAAAATGTAGGAAAAATGGATCTCAAATCTGTCAGATGCTACGAGCCATTACCCACCATGGCGTGTGTGGGAAGTGGAAATGCTGAGCAATGTTCGGGATGAGGCACCGTTGATTTCAAGTAAATGCATTTCAACACAGCCTGCAGGCTCCGTGTGAGTCTGAATGAAGTCAATGGCACCATGATCAAGGGGGATTTTCCCGTTGGTATTATACCCAGCTTACATCTCACATATCTAAATAAAACTTGTAGGAACACCTGGTTTTCCAGAGAAAATCTGACAACTGTGTTGTTCCAGGCAGAAATGAAAGAGCCCGCGGCAGACCTGGCCAGCTCATTGACAACACACATCAAAGAAAGCCTGAGAGAAAGCCCTGCACAAGTAGACATTGAATGCTTACTTTCAACCCCAGCGGTCACCATGCCCCTTTGAAATGTGACTAGTACCTTGACATATCTGGCAAATTCTGTCATGCAGGCACTTTTCAAAAGAGGTTGCATTAAATACTAGAATAGTTTTGTTAGGAAAACATCCTGCTGTGGGTTTCCTGGAAAAAAACACAACAGATAACAGAACAGGATATCTCCACTCCTAACTTTTATGACTCTGTGGTACAGTCACCTCAGAAAACAGCAGCTTAGGTTGTGCAGATCAAGTCAATGAGCTGTGCACATCCTTACCTAGCCATATGAATCCTAACAACTCTGATCCACAACAGAGTAAAGTGGATATTGTACAGAGTTTTGTTCACCAGGACATTGCACAACATTTTGATCCCCACAGCACAAGCAATTAGAGTAATTAATTCTGGAGGTAGAAGTAACAGGACAATTTATGCTGTCTCAGAAAAGGGACTCTGATATAAGTATAGAAAAGATGAAAATGGTTTTGAAGTTCCATATAGTGAATTGACCTCCAGCCCAGTCAATGCCTAGATACTATGAGAATAAAGGAGCTGTGATACAGGAATCCTGACATTAATCTTGTTTCTGATGACACATACTGAAAACACTACGAAATCCAAAAGCTGCATCAGCACTGATGGGGTGCAGTAGTGAGCAGGGCAGCCCCGATGCTGCAGCTCAAGGGACCTGGGAGAAGCAGCCTGCAAAGGAAGAGTGCAGGTGAGTATTGAGCACTGGGATGGACAGCCAGTAATGTAGGTTCCATTTGAAGTGTCTTGAGTGCCCACTGTCTTTCAGATCAATAAACAAGCGTATGAACTGCAGGTGTCACACTGTATCATCTTTTCCTTCCTTTCTTTACTTTCTTCTTAAGCATGGACATCAAGTAAGCCATGCTAACCTATCTAACTGCTGTCAACAAAGCAAGAAAAATATATGGACTTAATAAGTTTCTTCTTCCTCTCAACAGACTTTGATCTATATGTTTTCATTTACAAGGGCTTCAGAAGCAAGTTAGTAAATAGTCTACAGTCTTCATCTTTCACCTAAGTCTGCTAGTTGATGCAGACTTGCTCAGTTTCTTACAGTTCCAAAATTACTCTAGAGGCGACTTGTAAGCTATTACACCCATTTGTTGACTCTAAAAAAAAAAGAGTGTAGAAACCAACGCCTCCCTTGACACATCGGAATTCTTACACAGGATTCCTAGGATCCCAGAATCTGGAGAAAGGCAATTCAGAGGGATCAACATATACTCCCTACCTGGCTGTCAGTGTTATTTTGTTCATTATTCCTTTTCAACTCAGACTTTATGGTGCCAGGCAATAGGAATTTCAGGTTTCTCTTTATAAGGAAGCCTTTTGGGGATGTTAGAAAGAAATTCTGGGTGCTTAGATCTTGACGTGCATTTGAAAAATACCAGCTGCTAGTTAAACAGTTTTGAAGCCCTTTGTACTGTGCCTTTCACAAACACCACCTCTACACACTGAAATGTATAGCAATCTCTATAGGATACAGAATTTGTCTGTAGTTTCTCTGCTGCATTTCCTGCTATCTCACCGTTAGGCAGATCCTTAGTTCACTTTCCTAGTGATGACATGCTGATGACAAAGCAACTCATTCCCAAACAAATGCTCCTGGGAGCTTCAGGAAAAATGATGCTGCTGTTATCCTGCTGGTGGAGAGACAGGGTCAAGTAAGGAGCTGAGCAGTTGTCTCATGAACTTTGGTGCTGCAGCAAAGTGGGCTGCTCTGCAGTTCTCTCTACCGTTGTTTCCTGGGAAATTTCTATTGTTCCTTTGAACATGCAAGAATAGGCTAGAAGTCCATCAGCGCTCATGGTTCTCCTTCCATGTTTGCTGTAGAGCAAGTAATTTACAAGTGTGTAAGATAGTCATTCCCAAGCTTTAAACCTCACATCCAACTGTGCCAGCTAATGCAGAACAGCAGTGCCAATGAGCTCAGGTATGTAAAAGCAAGAGCTGGGGCAAATCGCCCCACTGAAAGCACAGGTTAATGTTTGGTTGCAAGATATGAAGTAACTTAGAAGCTAATTCTGGACCAAGCTCTCATATGGATGAAAAATTGCATGGCTGAACCTCACACTACCTTCTAAAATCTTTTATCTTCTTTTTATTTTGCCCTCTGTCATACTGATGGGCTAATGCAGATTGACACTAGATTATGCAGCAATGTCCAGGCTTCTCACTGATCTTGCCTGTAAGACTCTCCTAGTGAAGAGTGGATACAGCAATTTCCTGAGGTTATTCCAAATGGGCTGTTTTATGGAATAGTCAACAACTGCAGGCAAAGAGCAGGGAAAATTGCTGAGGATCATTATATATCACAGACAGACAGATCAGAATCTTAAACGTGTAAAGCCTGCAAATGAGAAGTGAAAGGCAAATGAAAACAGACTTTTGAGAAAAAGTAAATAAGGCTTTATGATGTCAATCTGATTGAAAACAAACATTCGAAGGCACTAACATTAATCAGTTATTATAGTATGAAGCCAAGGAGCACAAAATTCATTCCACCTTCACTCCATTGCTGAGCGTATATTTAGAC
This sequence comes from Todus mexicanus, assembly GCA_013389965.1. Lineage (NCBI taxonomy): Eukaryota > Metazoa > Chordata > Aves > Coraciiformes > Todidae > Todus > Todus mexicanus. The sequence continues at coordinate 20,998 of WEIS01056107.1, read as the reverse complement.
TGAGTGGTTTTGTTGCAAGGCTGTCTGGGCCCGACCCAAAGAACTACACTCATACAAAAAATCCCATTGAATTCAGCAGAGGGGAAAAAAAAAATCTGTTTGTTCTACTCTCTCCTACCTTCTACCATGGCATGCAAATGCTAGCAAACAAGGTGTAGGAATGAAAGAAGCATTTTGTCCAGCTTTATAGGAGCCTAAAAAGATGGTGTGAGGTTCAACACAGAGCGGAGAATTAAGACTGCTGCTGGCAGTGAAAGGTCACCTAGAAATGCTCCTCCCAGCCTTGCTCAGAGGAGACTGAAAACAGATCAGTCTTTATTTGAAGAGGATTAAGCTATGGGAGACTCAGATTGTTGATGTTTGCCTGGTGAAACGAGGTGCTGTTCTACCCATCCTAGGTAATGCTCAGGGCATATGATCACCACAGCCTGTGGGCTCGGGTTTTTCTGTGTCTAAACAGCATGGAGAAAATTCTGCCAGAAGCAGCACCTGGTTACACACACATACCTTTGTATAGAAATAAATGTATATGAATGTATATATACATCAGCATATATATATGTGTGCACATACGTATACATACATGCATGTATTTTTACATATACAAGTATATTAATTTTTTAATGTATATATTTATGTGGGAGAGGTTTCATGTGCATTACCACATAATTCTTCTTAGAGAAATATTTTTTTTAATAAGGCATCAATCAAAGCCTAATACCTAAAGGTGGCATTTCAAAAGCGGTGAAAGTCTTGCTAGGCTGATGTCATCGGTTTGGAGGATACATCACTACATGCTGGTGCTCTTGCTTGTTGAAGCTTGCTCAGCTGGACAGAGAATAAGACATTGTAACAGACATTTTCCATGCTCTCCTGTCCGAGGCAAAGTGTATTTAGCTTGTGCACTGTTCTGCATGTTGCTACTGTGCTGAAGGCCTTTCTGGGTGAAGTACTTACTCTGAGCCAAAGAAAGGTGCTGGTTTGGGGGTGGATTCTTCAAGCATTTATGGATTTCTACATCAGTAAGTCCAGAACCAGTCTCAGTGAATTTGTTTCACTCAGTAGCTTAGTTAAGAAGCTACTGAGGAAACCCATGTCGTGGGATATGTTCTTTTTGGCTACACCTTTTCATCTCCAGAGGCTATAGTCCTCTAAAGCGTACCTTACAGCCTTGATCACTGAGACTGAGTTTTCCTTTCCATAAAATGGTGAGGATAAAGAGCTCTAAAAGAAGCTGCTGAGCAAACTGATTCCAACATCTGGATGTGGTGCTGCACCTTCAGGGCTTCCTTCAGAAACAGCAGGGAATACAACACTGCTCCATCTGCCAGCCTTGTGGCAGATGAGCACTTCACATATGTTGCAAGAGGGCAGCTTGCTTGCTCTTCAAAGCCTGTGAGAATCATCAAGGACAGCAGAGGAGGCAGAACAACATTTGCAGATGGTGTCACACAGCCTCACAGCCTTCTAGAGGCTAATGCTGGGCTGGGATTGTTTAGAACAAATATTTCCTGCCATGCTGTTTGTGTCTACCTCCACCCCAGGATGTCGGCACATAACTACCGAGATTGACCCAGAGCGTGCAGAATGGTTTCCCCAAGGCTGACCTGCAGGGACTGTACTTCTGCAACTGCCTGCCAGAGGGGTCAAGGTATCAGAAACAGAAACTAGTTCTGTCAGAAAGTCAGTGATGAAAGGAGGCACAATATGGCTTTTACAGGTCCTAATAAAAGGGGAAAATAAACAAAAGTTGAATAAAAGATTACAGCAGGATGGTATCTTCTTACTTCACAAACAAGCTTCCATCACCTCACCTAGTCGACACAAGTCAGCAGAGATATCTGTCAATACATTGCTCTTCTTTATATTCCCAAGTCCCTTTTGCTTCCAGGAGGAGCAGTTGTTCCCAGGACTTTCCTCTCCTGCAGAAAATCTCCCCAGTTTTACATGGGATACAAGCCTCTCCCTTCCTTCACCTCTCAATAGATACATGTGCCAGGGGTTATCAAGCTGAGGGTCATTCTCAGTGCTAACAATGGGGGAAAAAAGCAATATCCAGCTGTTACAAAAGTAATAAATCTGGTCACTTTGCAATTACACTCCTCAGTTTCCAAGCCCCCCAATGGATTCCTGATATATTCCACATTTTGCTCTTTATTTTGTTTTCCATTTGGCAGAGGGCAGGCTCTGAACCAGTGTGAAGAAAAACAACCTTTTTTGTTTTCCTCCCCCCTTTTTTTTTTTCATGGCGCTATCTCTGCTCTAAGTCAGGCCAGGTAGTGCTTATCGTTTCCTCTGCACGGCAAACAGCAGCGTGCACACGTTTCCTGACGGCAAGCCCTAAGCCGAAAGCTGACATTGTTTTCAAGGCCCCTCTCGCTTGGAGGCAGGAGCAGCTCCGCCGCACAGCGCTTCCTGTTGATGTCAGGCCCTTCTTCCTCCCAAAGCAAATGGGCTTCCTGCCGGCATCTGCGTCCTTTTCCATGAGGACTGGCAGGAGCCATTTTCCTACGGAGCAGCCAGAGAAGGGGAGAAAAAAAGGTAGTGGAGACAGGGATATAATGGGGAGGAGCAGGGGTGCATGTTTTGTGGGGGTTTTTTTCCCAGCAGTGTTGAAGAACATCTGAGGCCCCTCTCAATGAGGAGGAGAGAGGAGAGATAAGAGGTCAAAACAATGAAGTTGTGTATCAGGGATGACCGTATTTGCAAGTACCAGAGAAATCACTTATTAGCCGAGGACATCAGAGACTAATTACAGCTGCTGATTTCCTGCTGCTAAGGAATGTAAGCTCACAAAAGAAAAGCTACAACCACAGCCCCCATGCTCCAGCAGCACTGTCATAAGCTGTGGGAGATGCCAAGACCTTTACACCAGACCATTGCCTTTGTTTCATTCTTTCAAATGGAGGAATCTCTACTGCTGCCAGCACTGTTTCATCAACACTGGAAAAACTGGATGACAATTGCAGAACACGGCTTGTTCAGCTCCACAGACTACTGTTGCATGAGCCACTGCCCAAGCAGAGAAGGAAAAACCTGACCAGACACAATTTCAGAAGTCCTCCATGTCTATATTTGTCCCATTAGAGAAGCTGATGGGCTTCCCAGCTCACACCAGGAAGGTATCAGTTTGCTGCACTATGTGAAAAAGAGCCTGGGAACTGTGTTATTCCAGGCTCCATCGTGGTGGGGACACACAACAGGGCAGAGCGCAAGGAGCCCAGCCAGCCGTGGCAGCTGTGTTGCCCGTCCTCCACAGTGTTTCAGCCACGTAATCCTCATGGCCTCCAACATAGCTTGAGGAGCTTGCGTTAGGACATGTTCCTCTGCAAGCTGCAGTTTCTCATGACTGGGGAAGTAAGAGCCCCCCAGCATTTTCTATACCACACCTAAAACTACAGCCAAACAGGTGGGGTGGGGAGGGACTTTCCTAAGAGGTCCCTAGCAACAACAAGAACAGGGCCTTGCCCCTTAGAGTCTCAACTACTGCTCTTAATGGTCCTCTGGGATGAGTTTCATGTATATTTCAATAAAATACATTGTTATAATGTGATTGTCTCCTTCTTTTCTTATCTGTTGCCTGATCACCCTCCTGTGTCACTGTAGGTACTAAGCAAAAGGTTACACTTTCAATTTCTGACCATAAATTGCCACAGAGGGTGACAAAATTAGTCCAGCTTTATGCAACTGTAGCCAGAAGCAGATGTGGCCCCAAGTCTGGCAGAACTGGTGAAGTTGCAAGAGAGTAAGCGGGGGCTTAGTTTTCCTCACAAGATGAAATTCTTACTCAAGGTGCAATTGCAAAATCTTGATGGCTGGTGCGGGAGTAAGATGCAAAGGGAAAAAAAAAACACCTACATTCTCACAGCAGAAGTTGGCCAAGGCCACTGAAATTTGCAATGCTGACATTTAGGCAAACATTCCTGGCCACAGAAGGTGTGCCCTGCATGGCTGAACTCCACTGGAGATGCGTCACTGCTCGCACACAAGAGCAGGATGGAGGACCAGAAGAGGAGACCTCCCTGAGCTTTTTAGGGAACACCAAACTACATGGTGCCAGTGGCTTTTCTAAAAGGTGTCTAGCAGCTGGCAATACCAGCTGAAACCTGTGAGAGTTTTGCAGGATGGGATACGCTTTCCAAATCTGCTCTGGGAGCAAAATCACACTGATGAAGGAGCACGCAAGAGAAACAGGCTCCACCGAGCTAACATTTTCCTGTCAAGCTGTCTTCTAGTACGGTTTGCTATTCGTGAATGAATTACCTCAATCCCTCTTAAGCAAAGCACTGACCAGGAAAAGGGCGTGGGGATTATTAACGGAAAAATCTTTGAATCTTTTAGCTCTGTAGCATGGCTACGGTTACAAGAAAAACAGGATACCATGCTGCACATGGGGAGGAGGAAGAGAAAAAAGAGCAGAAACTCTAATGATCTACAGGGAAAGACTCACAAGGAAGAACAAAGTGGTGGGGTAAATAGGCACAGCTGGCCCAAATTATCAGGAGAGAAAGGAACGCACACAATAGTGGTCTGCACAGGGTGTAAATACCGTTGAGGGGAAGGGCTTGCTCTGCATGATCAAGGGGTTGTAACTAGGAGTGACTGAATGAAATTATGAGGGGAAATTTAGGTTGAATGGTAGGAAAAACTTCCTAAGAGCGAGACATAGTATCATGCAGAATTGCCTTCTCAAGGGAGGAGGTGGGAGCCATGCTGCCTGGGTGTTTAAAATTAGGCAGGGGATTACTCTGAAGGGAACAGTCCTGCATGTGCCACTGTGACGAAGCCCAAACAATCTTGCCAGCCTTCCCATGTCGCTATCAGGTGATGCCTTTTAAGCCACAGAGAGATCCCCCGGAAGAGATTTGCTGTGTAGTTATAAAGGAAAGCATATGGTGCCAACACTCGCTACAAGGGACAACCGCAACCAGCAGCTGGAGTTTAAATTGGATACTAAAGCATGCGGGAAGAAAGGCTACTTGAAAATCTTCCAGCAGAATGATTTTCCAGTGAGAAAGTGTGCATTTTACCGACTCAAAATGTTTCACCAGAACACAGGGACTCAGTTTGATTTTTCAACCAAAGGGAACACTTGAATATATTGTTTCTAGAAGGTTAAATATGTTCACTTCCATGTCATTATTTTTAATGTAATATGACCTTTTGGAGAAATTTTATTTAAGGAAGGTTCTGCTTTTTCACTCCAATTCCAGATGAAAGGAAGACTTGCGGTAGGGGAAGATGGAGCATGGTGCAAAACAGGAACTGACTCTAATGGATATCAAGTGATAGCATGAATGACTGGCTGGTGTTTGCTCCTCTCTGTGTACTTCTGAGGATGGCAGCACTGTTCCTTGTAAGCTGGAGTCCAGAATACTCTGTGTGTGTGTATTTCTCGACAATGAACAAGAGAAAAAGGAGGCGAGTGTCCCTAGGGTTTGCTTTTCAACCCTCGGGATACAAAAAACCTCTCATTTGAAATCTTGCTTGTATCTCACGTCCCCCATTGTGAGGATAAAACCCCAGCACAGTCTCACAGAATGTGCTTTGCTTCCATCAGCAAAATGCTAACCCCTTGGCAAGGAGTCATGAATTAATAGAGAATAAGTATCGTTCTCATCCCATAGGTGCAAAAAATGAGAAACAGAAATGAATTGCCAGCCTGAGGTCATGCAATGAGTTAGTGGAAGAGCTAGCGTTAGAGCCCACAGCTTTGATTCCCACTCTGTAACTAAACCACATGGTCAGTTTTCTTGTATGTGAACTCCTGGTAAATAGAAACTTACCTTCAAAAGTTCAGAAGCTGGTAAAGCACACAGAGATTGCAACTGGCTTATCAGAACCACTGATGCAGAAAGTGATGTTGAAAATCTCACAATGATATGTTTTCCTGGGAGAAGGTTAATTTTCCCCAAGTTTCTGTGAACCCAGAAATACCCTCCCTGCTCAAACTTCTAGCCAAAATCTGGACACATGGATTAAAACCTCTGCAGGAGATTGACTCGAGTCAGAGATTGCCAATCAGATTCTTGGAGCAACCTTTTGGGTTGGTTGTCCTAAAAGTTAGCCTTCTACCAAAAAACAAGACTTCAGTACCCCTGTGCTTGGGAATGTTTGGGATTGGATCCATGCTATGTGGCTTGCTCTCACTTTTAATTCTTCTTTTTTTTTCCCACTCTTGAATGGTTCTCTCATAACTAAATACCACAATAATGGCAAGAAGCTACCCAGAGGCCATCGAGGGAGAAATTGCATTATTTCTGAGCATTTCAGGGAAGGAAGGTTGGCGGAGAGGTGGGAGAAGAGGCCTAAATTCACTGGAAAAGATGTCCTGTCTGTTCACAGATCAGTTACACCAAAATTCTTTCATTCCCTGACTTCTTCCATCTCCTCAACTACCCACTGGTTTCCTTTCTTTACCTTTCATTTTCATTTCACAGGACACTCAGTTTTCAGCAGAATTTTCTTCCCATTGAGACCAAACTCAACCCTTACCTTTGGGACCTGGACTGATGTTTAAAATCCCTGCCCTGCAAAAAGGCACTTGCATCTGGAATTTACAATTCAGGCCCATATCTTCCAACTGCAGCTCTAAACTGGATCAAAGACTTTTGTTCCCAGCTTTTGTTCCCTTCTCTGTTCCCTTGAAATGTCAGCAAACATGACGGTTTTGTTGATGCCGTCAGGGTGGTCTGACTACTTCCCACGCTGGGCATGCAGATTGGGTAGCCGTGGAGTAGTCAGCAATTCACTGGGTGTCTCCTCTAGGACGTTGTTATTCCTCAACACCATGGCAGTGGCCTGAAGCAGCAGCACTGCCATGAAATCAACAGAAAACAAATCCACCTCCAGCTGCCCTGGCTTGCACAGGGACACGCAGATTGTTTGTTCCAAACCAGCATCTGCCGATGCTGCCAGGAGCACAGGAAACCATGCTGGGAGCTCGGGGGTCTCCTCAGATGCTGGAATGGACATCCAGCCCTTCAGACATTCCCCGCTTTGTCTGGAGGAAGGCTCAAAATATAGGCATTACTGCTGCCTCCTGAGCTGACAAACTGCAGGGCTGTCAGAGCTCACAGCCCTCACAGCTGCTCTAGTTCTCTGCTGACTTCCAAGTGGAAATGGTTTCTCTCAAGTCCAAACGGGAGGACACAGCCACGTCCTACCCTAGACACCTTCTGTCACCTCCCCAGACACCGCCAGGGCCACTCCAAGATAACATGGGACCTCCCTGGCTACTGGCTGCTCCTTGGTCAGCACCGACTGAGCTGCAGGGCAGGGACAGACAACACTGCTGGCCAACTTGACCTCTGTTGCTCTCTGCAGGGCTACAGGAGAGCCTACGCAGAGCCCAGTAGGCTCTGTCTGAGCTGGGTGAAGTACCCCCAAAATGTTCCTGCCTGCTATCACAGCATCACAGGGCAGTTCACGGAAGAGATGAGGAACAAGATAGGCTATGAGTCAACTACCAGCCACAGGCCATATCTCTCTGCCCCATCACAGAAACCACATTTAGCCTGTGCTGCCCAGTACTGGTTGCCGTAGCATCATTCCTCTGCCCACTTGAATGATTTGTACCAAGGGAGATCCTCAAGGCTTCCACGACATTTGTCCTACTCTCTCTGCTTTGCTTGCCAATACGCTGCAAAGTACTGATCGTGGCCTCTCAGCTGCTCTGAAATAACATGTTTGGCTTCAGTTTGAAGAGCCTGAATAGCATTGCTTTACTGCACTTCCCTGGTAGCCATCATATTAGGGATGTGATCATATTTAGTAATGACCTGAGGCTCTTCCTGCTCTCTGCTCTGCAAATCTCAAATTCAGTCAATCTTTTCCTACCACGATGCTTCTTCCCAATGTTTATTACTCATTTTCTCCAATTAGAGCAGAAAAGGGTCCTTGTCAAAGAGGAATTTTGCAGCCTGTCTCAGAAAAGATATTTGTCTTCAGCATTCTGTGGTGAAGCACTGTCAAAATGGACAATGCCTTATCTCCAGGTCTCCAGAACCTCCCATTCAGGCACTGTCATCAATGCTTTCAACTGATACATATCCAACCTCATCAATACTTCCTCAGCAATCTGTCCTTCACAATCTATTCCTCTTGGAGTTGACGTTACCACCAACTTCAATGCCAACTGCAGTAAATTACAACAGTGCTACCTGCCATTGACAAACTCAAAGAAGATTTGGTTCTGTTTTTCACTCTTGACACTGATTGTGTTCTGGTGCATTCCTTGGAGTTCCCTGGAGCTACTTTGTGGCTTGCTCTGGCAGTAAAAAGGAAAGTGTGGACATTGTGGCAGCATTTTGTCACAGGATAGATTCGGAAGTACACATCACATAGATGTTGGGTTTGTTCTGCTGTTTCATCAGCCTAAACCATAAGCCCCTTTATGGCTGGGAACACTTGCTGTATATGTGGATTTTAAGTAGTTCCACACCAGTTGGCTGCAGCATCCCAGGCTTATACTAGTGTCACTGAGGTCAGCAATTGGCCTGATGCCATACAGCCTGTGCTTCTGGAGGAGCTCAATGGTAAAAGGCTGTATGCTGAAATGGAGGCAAGGTGTTGAAGTGCTGCAAGGTGCTGGAAAAACTTTTCAGAGCCACAGTAACAAAATGAAGATACCCCTCCTCTACCAGCGTGTGAATCCCTTATACTTCTATTGTGTTTTGGAGCACTTGAAAGGATGCATGGGGTTCCAAGAGGCACATGCCTGTGGTGCAACGTGCAGCCAAGGACCATGTTCCTAACCAGATCCCTTTGTTAGTACAGTCCTGCTCCATCTGACTTTGCCACAGAGTCCTGGACATTCCATTCTGCTTCATAGCTTCACACACCAGAGTATACAGTACGCAAGTAGACATTCGGGTGGACGATGTCTTGTTGGACTTGGAAAGGAAGATGGCAAAGTGGGTGGGAGTCACAGTCAGGTGTGCATCAGCAAGTTTGTCCTGCTCAGAAGAAACAAAGGAAATGTCGCAAAAGATAGTGGCATTCCCAGGGAATACGCTTTTAAATCTGGCTTGCCTGGCTGTGACCTGAGCCTCCTTTATAAATCGCATCAGGAGAGCAGCGCTGGCCAACAGAACACAACAGCTAATCATAAAATCCAAAAAATATCCATTACGTGCTCAGCTAGTGACATTTTAAAGCCTATAATTTTTTGCATCTGTAGTCTCCTGGCCTGTAGTATTTACTCTCTCTTCTCTTGGAGCCAAGCTAGAGACAGACTCAGATAAAAACCCTGTAGCTGAACACCCTGGATTTCGGGGAAATTGAACCCAGGCATCTGTACTTCAAATTCAGCAATGATCAGGGCATTCTGAGAAGAACCAGTCCAAAAAGAGCTGGCCTCCGGAAAGGCATCTTCATCTCCCACTTTGGGCAGGAGGCAGCAGAGGTCAGTGCCAGATCTCCAGAGTATAATTGAAGAAGGCTCTTGAGATATGAGAAATTCAGGTGCAACTCAAATCAGTTTTGCAGCCCTGTAGACCATTGTAGGCAACAAACACAAGGTAAAGACCTTCTTCTGATTTCAGGTTTTGTTGGGGAAATTTCTTGACTTTGATTTGGTAGCCCTTGGGTAACCTCAGTCCTCTTTTACACAACAGCCAGGTGACTCCTGACAGGAATCTTTATACCTGACTTGAAAAAGAGAACTGGAAAAATATGAATTTGGGAAATAGGAATGTTATAACCTTGCTAACACAACGGCAAAAGCGATTGCGCGCACAGATTTAGGAGCAGCAACAGCGAAATCCTTTGAAGAAAAACAGAAGTTTTTTATTATTGCCTTGTATGAGTTCAGAATGTTGTAAAGTTAAACAAAACAATTATAAAGCTGGTATTTAAAAACACTTAATATTTCACCCTCTCATTGAGATGAATCAGGTATCCAAACATCTGGGGACTGCAAAACCCATCAGGAAGCACAGACAGATGAGATGCATCAAGACAGGAAGGTTCAGGGCTGCCATTGGAGAGACAAGGAACAGCAGGATATTCCTGCAGCTTCTTTTGGGTGAAAATGTTAGTAATACATGGCTGTGTACACTAAACAAAAAGAGGAAGAAAAAGAGAGAGCTAAAAAAGGTTTTTGCAACTCTCCTGCTGTTCTGTGTCTTTCTCACTTTGCTCTGATCTCTCTGTACATGTCAGTGGCTGGCAGGATGACTGCTTCCTGATTCATGATTTCATATTTAATTCTTTCTATATAAAAGGAATTTAAAGGAAATTATTACAAATGGTTTGGCCACACTGCATCAAGTCACTGGAAACTATTTCATTACCCCTGATGTTTTCCTTTTTTTTTTTTTCCCTCCTGTAAGAGAAAAGTTAGATGCTTTCCTAAACTCTTTCCAGACGAGAGCTATTCACAGATTGCATGTGGAAGGCCAACACAGCCCAGGCCTGGAAGAAAGAGGCCCTCATACTGGATGTCCCAGTAGCTTGGGGCGTTACAGGCGGTGTCCTCGGCAGCATTTCCTTTCAGAGAACCATCACTGCATGAAAATGCTTTGGGTGTAGCAATCGTGTGCTCATCCCACAGGCACTTCATGAAAGAGGCAACTGTTCCATGTTGGGAATTCAGAAAAACCTCTGGCCAGTAGCGGCTGCTGGAGGCGCCCCGATTAAAGCCCCATTGTTTTGCCCACTCCATCAGTCCTGCTAAACTACTCCCTGATGCAGCCCCTGTCTGTCCAGTGGTTTGGGAAGAGGCAAACAAGTAAATAGAGTCGTAGCTGGGAGTAGCAAAGATTGGGGGAAGCAAGGAAAGAGGAAGCAACAACAACAAAAAAAATTCTTTAATGCACTACATTTCTTCAAAGGCAAATGCCAAGGAGTTGCGTTTCTGAGCTATGTTTCTTTTGTCTTTCTGTCTCCTGGATCTTGCTGTACTAAGGGCTTTGAGACACTAACAAACACATTGCAAACACAAGAAGGGGTGTTGCAGGAAAAGGGTGTTGAGATCATACTTAATCAAGCTTCCTTACATTTTGATGGCTACAGTACTCTCGTGTAAGTCAATCGTCTCTTTGCCTTTGTAGCTCTGTGCAGCCAACACAGCTGAGACGTACTTCAGGCCAAGCCCTGTATCCTGATGTTAGTACATGGCAGATGGGTTTCAGAGGAAAAAAGCCCACCAGGCTAATTTAATCTCACTGCACAGGTCTATCTCACAGTGGGGAGAACCACATGATGTAGAAGCAGAAACTTATTGGAGACTGTGAAATCAGAGAAGTTTTGAACCATAGTACAGGTTTCCAAAGAAAAGGAAGATGAGGGACTGCATGCCCTCAGCAGGCAATGAAGCTGAGCATATCTAAGTATTAAGTATTGAAAGTTTATTGAAGTGAGACAGAGCTGTTCTTGCTCATACCCATAGACACTGGAACTGATGAGAGACAGAAGCTCAGTTTAGTATCAGTTAGGCATCAAAGGGGAATGAAAAAATGTAGTTAGCTGATGAAAAAGCGCATCATTTACAATGCAGCAACTCAACGGCATTTCCTTGCACCTTCCAAAACCAAGCCTGTTTCAAGGGCTGAAAGGAGCCAGAAATAATTCCTTCACCTTTTGCCCTGTCTCCCTTTTGGGTAAAAATCTGGAAAAGCAGTTTTGGATAACAACAGTTGTTTGCATTACGAACATCTTCCTTTACTCTCCACTGTTTCTGATAAACAGTAGTCCTGTCTACCCTCCAGTTGTCTGTAGCCAGAAAAGCACCTCTTCATCTGCTCTACTGCTACTACCAAAAGTAGCCAGTATTTTGAATTTTGTTCCTACTTATAGCCTTCTCTCTTCTACTATTCTTTGGCAGTCTTAAATTGTTCCAATATGGTCAGTTTTGCTCTCGGACTAGTTTTTCTAATCTTCCCCTGTTACATTTCTAGCATGTCAGAATTTCCTCACATGCTTTCTCCACTCTACCTTTGCCCTTATTCCCTTTCCCTTTCCCCATTCATTCCCTTCAGTCTCCTTTTTCATTTCTCTGCCACACTTCTTCCCTCCCAACTGTTTCTTTGGATGCATTATCACTAGCTTCTATCAATAGCCTAAAGTTGGGCCTGCTCTCCAAACCAGAATCAGCTGAGATTGCTGCTGATGACTTGTCAGGGGGAATCCTTTCCATGAGCCAGAAATGAACCATGTTCCATGGTGTGCAAAGAGAAAGCTGCGTTATTGCATATTCTCCCTTGTAAATCAGAGACTATAAAATGAAGATTGAAGTCTTGCAGAAAGTCTTGGTAACGTTTTTCTTTTTTTTTTTTTT
>WEIS01056105.1:0-10208 GCA_013389965.1 Todus mexicanus | reverse complement strand
TCCTCGCCCCTGCACCATCCACGGTGCTCGCCACGAGCAGCTAGCTGGTGTGTGCAGACTCATAGGGCTCAACTTTGCCAGGTCTGAGGCTCCTCCGTGAAACTCCAGCCTCCTCTCCCCTTGCCTCCCCCCCATCCCACCCTGCTGCTGGACGATGGCGACATCCGCACGCTGCCGCGAGCAGACCAGGGCTGCTCAGCAATGTCTAAGCTGGCATCGAGCTCCTTTCCTGTTTTTTATTATCAACCGAATTTGGCATGGAGGGGATTCTCTCCCCACATCCCGTTGGCACACAAAAGGCTCAAAACCCAGCGAAACCATTGTTTGTGCTTGAAGGGCGGGGACCAGGGTGAAAAGAACAGCATGTTTTAGAGCCCAGAGCTAGGAGCCATTAGAGCATCTGGAACAGTTAGTGGGACAGGGGCGTTACAATTAAATAAAAATGGGTGATTACGGAACCGTTCCCTGGCTCTGACACACACAAGGGCAGTTGCGGCACATGCCTGAGCATGCAGCTAAGGGGATTCCTCTCCTACGGGCCCAGAATAAATAGGGTTTTCATCAGAAAAGTCTGAGGTTGATGTGGGACAGAGGAGCACAGGTGCCCTTGGCTGGGACACGGTGCGGAGGCATCTCCCACCGGAGCCACATTCCTCGGGGCCAGCGAGGCACCGGGGCTGGAGGAGCTGGACCGCGGCTGCCACCGCAGCCCATTCCCGGCACACACAGAGGGGAGCCTGCCAAGCTCCCCGGCCTCTCCGAGGGCACAGGGTGTTCAGCCTTGGCTGTCAGTCTGCAGCTGGGATGGAGATTCTGAGCCGGCTTTCTCTTTCAACAAGATCCTCAGGAGCGTTCGTGCCCCATCCCTCCAGTTCCTGCTATTCAGAGGGAGCTGGGAGGACTGGACAGCGCAGCTTTTGCAGAGACATGCAAGTCCTGTAGAAAAAATCCTACTGTTCAAGGACCTCAGCCCTGTCCCCTGAAATATGCTGTTTTCATTAAAGCAGTGAAATTGGATTTCAAAAAAGCCAGGCTTTGGAGAGCAGCCCTTGATTTGGGCCTGATGAACAAGATCCAGAAGCAAAACAAAGGCTGTTTCCACAATGGTTGGAGGGAAAGGGAACTGGTCCAATTGCAAAACTTGGATCCTGGCACCGAGGGAGTCTTTGTGTGTGAGACCTGTGGCAATGGATGGCAATGACTTCGGGAAATTCAATACTTGCCTAGCTCATAAACAGAAAACAAGGAAAATAAACATGGGCAGATGGGAGGAAGCAGAGAGCCAAGCTGTGGATTTCTGCTCGGCTGGAAAAGATCGTGTCTGTCCCAGGCTGTGAGGCTCAGGATCGGTGGCTGCTGGGGCTGTGGTCGGGGCACCTGGTGCCAGGCACCGGGCAGTGGGCACCAGGCTGGGCAGCCGCAGGTGGTGGGATGCAGCAGCCACCCGCCACTGCCAGTGCGGGGCTGGAGGAGAGGCTGCAGGGAGCTGGGACGGGAGGGACATGGCCGGGTAGCACACCAGGAGCCCCTGCACCGCAAGATGGGAGGAGGGATGGCTGCAATGCCAGTGCCCATGGCAGCTCGCCCCAGGGGCACGGTGGAGGGGAAGGTGGCAGATTGACTTGTGCCATTTCATGTGGAAGCTGGAAACACTTGGCCACGGTGGTGACAGGGGTGGGATGACAATTTGAATAGAAAAGAAGTTTTTCTGCCAGCCTCTTCCTGGCGCACGCTGGTGCATGGTGCAGCCGGATCCCTCCTGTAACCCCGGTGATTGCGCAACGTCCCAGAGCAGCTCCTGTCTCAGCTTTGTCACCTCCTCCTGCCTGCTCGGGGCTTCTCGGCACAGGAGAGCCAGGATCTGTCTGCACAGAGCCCAGGGGTGGGAAGTGAAGCCTGTGTAGGTTAAACCACTCACAGTATGTGCTGTGGCAGAAGAGCAGCTCCATGACACACGTCAGACCGGGATGTGATGCTGGGGATGTGATGAGAAGAGGGAAAGGCTGTGATGGGACAAGGGCAACGATTAAAGGCTCAGTGAGAGAAATGACTTTTGAAAAAAGATTTTAAGAAGCAGAGAACACGGCTCCACAAAGGCTCAAATCCACTGCCAGACGATGCCGCCTTGTTCAAAAACGCAAGAGCTAGCTGTTCCCTCTTGGCAACAGACAAGAGGAATCGGTATTTAGACCATTTATGGACCACAGAGGGTCAGCAGAGATATGAAATCTGTGGGTTCATTGAACTCCCTCAGTACCACAACCCTACATTTGCAATTACGGATTCATGGAGCTCAGCATCCCGCCTGCCACTGAACGCTGCCTGTAAACCCGCTGCGTGCGCTGCCCTGGAACCGAGCTGGCTGCCCCTGTGCCACTCCAGGCACTGGCCTTGGATGTACCCGGGGGTGACAGTGTGGCGTGAGACGTCCCCCAAAATCCGGTACTGGGGTGGTGGAGTGTCCCGAGTCACCCGGCCGGCTGTGGGAGCAGAGTGCATGTGGGGAAAGCCTTCAGTATTTTCATGTTTGGACAAATTGCCGTTCCCTTGGCTCAGGAAGAGAAGCAGCGTCCTCCCCTCAATTCAGGCAATTATCGTTGTTTATTTCAAGTTTTAAACTACTGGCTCATAAGAGAAAAGTGACCAAGAATGGAGAAGCACGTCTGAGCTGCACGCACTGGAACATGGCACCAGAGCCTGCACAGCACCGGCACAGCACCGCCAAACCCGCCGGCGGGCCGGGGTCTGCTCCTGTCTGTGTGTCTGCAGCCACGCGGGTCAAGGGGCAGAACCTGGCTGGCCCTCAGACCTCTGGCAGTCCCCGACCCAACTAAGCCTTTGCCTGTTTAAACCAGCAAAGATGGACTAAAGAAATCCAAGCCAGCCACCTACTGCTCCTCCTTGGAAATTCATAGAAGCATCGTTGACCTGACCTTCTTTTCTGACAAAGAACAGCATGAGAAATACTAGTGATAAAATACAGTGGATACTCTGTTGGAGAAAAAAATCATAAATCAGTATGAGAAGCACACTCGAAACAGTATTTTCGAAGAATATGTCAGATAAACTGGCCAGCCATTAAATTTCACAGGTTCGGTTTAAGGACTTCAGGAGATTGCTGGCATTGCCTGAAAGGGAGAGGAAAATTATAAACACATGCTGGGGGCTCCAAGTGAGATGCAGAAATCTGGAGGATAATCCTTACTTCTATTCAAGATGTAACCAAACGGCCACAATAAAGAATTCCATTCACCTGCCTGCAGAACGACTCTAATGCCAGGGAGATTAAAAACATTTCTTCAGAGCGAGCAGATTGGATATTTTACGATGACGGCGGGTTTGCTCAGACCTCATCTGGCCTTGCTCAGCCTGCACTCTGCCGCCAGCCGATCTGCTGCCGTACCACTAGTCTGCAATGTTGCATAGTTGATCCTGCAGCCGCAGGAGCATCGCTCGCACCCACGCCAGCCAGGACTGGGCAGGAGCTGGGCACTGAGGGCAGGGTCACCTTTGGCCACCAGCTGTGCTCAGCTCGTCCTGCCCCGCGGTGGCCACCGTGGGGGAATCAGGAGGATGGGGTCACGCTGGCCCCGGGACGCTCTGTCCTTCAGACACTGTCACAAACCCCTTCTGCCCAGCCCCGGGTGCAGGTGACGCTGAACGGCCATGGGGCCAGGGAAGCACCGGGGCGTGGGATGCTGTACCAGGGGAGTGCCAGGACATGGGATGATGCACCAAGTGAGTGCCAAGACGTGGGATGTTGTAGCAGGGGAGTGCCAGGATGCAGCTCTGGAAATGCTCCCGGGAGTCCCGTGGGTACAAGCTCACTCCTGGAAAAAGTATCTTGACTGAGCAGTGACGTGCAGAAGAGAAGCACCCAGAGCTCAGGGCCATCCGTGTGGACACGGTGGGAAAGCCAAGGAGCATCGTCTGCAGGGGCTGCGGAGCTGGGAGCCTCTGGATCCAAGGAGATTGTTACTATACTTCAGATTATATAAATAACTCTCTGAATGAAACCACATGTGACCACATTCTGTTCTCCAACTCTCAGTGCTCTGCCGACAGCACACAGGCTCTTGCAACACTTGTTTACTAGGGAGACTGTATATAAAGTGAAAATAATTTGCTAGGTCTTATGTTTCCACTTTAATTCTCAGTGTATAAAAAAACCCTGTGAATTTGCTAATGGGCTTTGAAAACGTATTTTTAAAGCTAGGGCAGCATGAGTCGGTGAGTTGTTACAGAGGATTACAGAAGGAACAAGGTTCGCTAGAAAAATTATTCCCTTAGGAAAATCTGGAGCAGCCGAAAGGCCGGGGCCTGCTTCTGTCCAAAAAAATAAACACGTCTCTGCATCCAAAACCGAGCTTCATTTCAGGTATGAAGCGAGATTGTTTGTTCTCGGGTGTTTATGTACTTCCCGTAGCCTTTGGTGTTTGATGTGTTTGAAGGCCAAACGTACACTCACAAGTTCTCTGCACAAAGAAAGATTCCTGGTGCATCTTTAAAGCACGCTTTTGGACAGAGATAAATGGCTACGGGCTTTGGGAACGTTAGAGCCAGATGGTCAATCGAGATTTCTTTGTACGTTTCTCTGTATTTCACTCCAAAGTTGACCTTGCATAAAAAATATTTTTTTAGCAATTGCTGTGACTTGCAGGCCTGAGGAAACCTCTGGAGCAGAAGGATTTGCAAAGGCTCTCCTCTGAAGGGCCACAAACCTTGGGCTCACTCTTTCACAGTCATTAAAATCTACGTTCCTTGGGGGTTTGCAGCCCCTCCTGCACACTGGGAACAGGGGAACCGGTGCGAGTGTTGCACTTCTCCAGGTAGTCAGGTGCTGTTTCGTATTCATAACCTAAACCTTCTGTGAGCTTGTGAACGGACTCTGAAACCCCCCACAAACATTTGCTACTTCTTCCTCTGACAGCCAGGAATACCAGGCGCGAAGGCAACGAGTGATGATCAAATGTATAATTTTGCAATTTAATTTCACAAGGTGCGCCGGGCAAACACGATTTCCACACTGTGCCCCGAGCCCGTGTTTGGGATCATCGGGGAGGGGTCCCCAGCAGCTGCTGCCCTGTCCCGGCCCTCCTGCGTTTCTGTCACAGACGCTGTCTGGCCATGGCAGCTCTGTCCTTCCCAAGAGAGGTGACGCGGCGCTTGCGGCTCTGCAGGGTCAGATCTTCGGTCACACAACCTCGCACATCTCCTGCCTCCGGGCAGTTTTACCATTTTCCCCCCTTCCGCAGCCACCTCCATGTCTCTAGTGAGCGGAGCAGGGAACGCGCTTGATTTTCTGCATTGCTTTAATTATAACCAGGCACAGCTGCTGGTCCTGCACCCTGGGCTAGCGGGAGAGGAGGACTTAACGGGCCCTGCGGGATGAGGACTCAGCCCCACCAGGCTTGTTGAAAATGAATGAGCTTTTAAGGACTGCCAACTTCTGAATGGACACAAGGAGGACCAGCAGCAGCAGCCACTTCTCATAACCAGCAACCAGTGGCAGGAGCACACATGGAGGCAGCGTGGTTCAACTTGAAATAAACCCCAGAGGTGTCAGCGCAGCGGATAAGGACTGTGCTGGCAGAGTGTAGGTGGAAAAGATGAAATTCTGGATGCTGGGGAAACAAACAGCGCTGCCAGCCTGGACGTGCGTGTAAGCCTCGCTTCCCTGTTCCAGCCTAAGGACCCGCAGACGCTGCGCTCGGGTTGACTAACAGATGCTGGCTGGTTCTGGAACAGCCATCCTGGGCTGTTGCAAAACAGCTGCCGGCTGCATGGCTCCCACCAGGGACCCGTCTCCAGCCAGGGCCTCGGGCTCCCTTGAACCTATCTGCAGGAGCCTGGGCGAGAAACAGCAGAGAAAACCAGGCAGGGGATTTGGCTTTTAAGGGGCTATAGAGAGGCTGTGGAACCCCAGGACCCCAGAGGAGCAGAGACACCCACGAGGTCCACAGACAGCGACCCTTTCCACGGGCAGTGCTGACTGAGTCCTGGCTGGGAGGGAGGACACCTCCCCAGGGAACACGGCTCATAAAATATGTCCCACAAGGCAGGACGGGAACCATCCAGGGTCTGCACCTTGTCTCTCCTCCTGCCAGACATGGTGGGGTCACCAGGGGACACGGCCCTGCCCAGCCCTTCCACCAGCTTCAGTGGCACAGAGGAATAAGGGGACGCACTGTGGCATCGGCCCCGACTCTGAGCAGCTTTTGGAGACCCAGGCAGCAGCGGATGCTTTTAAAGCGTTGTAAATAATCCTGCAAACAGCTCCACGGAGCAGGGGTAGCAGTGCTCCTATGGAGAAGCAACAGCTAAGTTTAAACATCTGGTTCTGTGAATTCCTATATTGTAATAAAATAATTCTTCTCACAGATTTCACGTCATCTTTGTCTGGGCATCACTGAACTGTGAAGGGAGAAACTCTTTTGTGGTTTTCAGAGGAACAAAGAGACAATGTGCATCTGGTGAGGTGTCCTGGCAGCGTCCCGCGCTCTGAGCCTGCACCTCGTGCTGACAGCGTGGCCCCACGTCCTGGGGCGAGAACTGCCTGACCCACAGCACCCGAACAGCGGAGCCCGGAGAGGCACCGTGACCCCCACGGGCTGGAGAACACAAGATAACCTCGCCGCAGCCCACGGAGACCAAGAACAGCAGCCCCCAAACAGAAAGAGGCACCAGGAAAATCTGGATCCCACCTTTCTGGCCCGTGTTCAAATGAAAGGGCAACAAAGAACATACAACAAGCTGGTTGAAAACTCACAGACTTAGTGAAGTCCAGAGAGGACCATTCCCTGGGGCTCACCCATTCCTCTGCAGACTGCAGCCTCGAGGACCAAGCTGTGAGGCCGGCAGTGCAGGACTGACCTTGTCCAGGGGACACAGAGCTCCGTGTACCTCCTCCGCAGCATTTCTGCCTTAGCAGCGATGCTGATTTCCCACCCAAATGCTCTTCAGGTATGGAGAGCTCACTCTTCAGTTCCAGGGGAGCCAGGAGCGTCTGATGGCTTGTGGTGGAGGCAGGGATGTGCTGGTCTGGGGTGTGATGCTCAGCAGAGGGAGCGGGCACAGAAACCTGCTGGGAAGTTAAATCACAAAGCTGAAGCAGGCTGGGCTGGGTCATGCTCTGCGCTAAGCACGGGTTGTCCTCATTGCCAGGGAGCAGACCCAGAGATCCCAGACTCAAGCAGCAGCACACGCAGACGCCAGGCTCCTCCCTATGCCGCTGCCTGCGATGTGACCGCTCAGGTGCTCTTTGCCTTCGGTTATTGCCTCCAACGTTTCGACACGAGTGTGCTCAAGCTGCCTCGCAGGCTCTCCAGCCTGCCCAGCATCCTTGAGGACCAGGGACTCTCCAGCATCAACAGAGCTGTAAAGAGAGTCCCGTGCTCCTCAGCTGGCCGGCTCTCGGTAACGCAGCCTGTAACACATCACGCACGCGGTGTTTATTCAGAGGCAGGCGTGTTTAAGAGACTCTGGGCTTATCTTAAGTCCACCACTTATGCAGAGAGGAAAGGCCCACAATCTGTTGAAAGTCAGGGGGACACTTGGCTGCAGCCACCCCTCGGGGATGATAAATAGCTGATGGAGGAAAGCAATGGGAAACGTGGTGAGCTCGGCTGCAAATGTGCATGGACAAAGTTGGCTCGATGAAATCTGAGTGTTTTGAGGAGGGGAATGTGACCCCCAGTCCTGAGCTGAGCCTCACCCTCCCCAGGGGCTCCCTGTGCCTGCTGCTGGTGCACGCTTGCCGGCGTCCCCGCTGATCAGGGCAGGGAGACCACAGCCATAAATCTCCAGGAGCCATTTTTCAGTGGGACCAGATTCCACTTAGCTCACAGACTTAACAGTCTGTTTGGGAAAAGGGATTTCATTCCTTTGCTTCTTCTTGTCAGGATGGATTTACTGATCCCAAACATGTTCCTCACACTTTATTTAGGGCTTAATGTGCATCATTTACATTGCGGAGCTGTCACCAGCCTGTCTGAGCTGCACAGGCAGGCAGGCAATGCATTTCCCGTGCCCCATCGCTCTCCCTGCCAGATGTGGAGCTGTGAGGATAACGCCGTCAGGACATCCCTTGATAGATACGATTTGTCTTTTGGGGGATTGCTGCTTATTCCCCTCTGCGCAGGGGCCCAGCAAGCTCAGCACGGAGGGACACCTCCTCCCAGCTACGCTCCCGGGAACAAGTCACCTGTGACACACGGTTCTGCAGGAGAGGATCTGATTTTCTCATTAAGGGATGCCAAGTGATGGCTCTTGAGCCCACCTCACCTGAGAACCTCACCTGCTCCGGGCCACGTTTCCTCCTTCGCAGCCTCCCCACCCAGCACGAGGAGCAGGGAAAGATCCCAATCACCTCCTGCTCCAGAGCCGCTTTCCACTCAAAATGAATCCATGATTTCTTCCATGAACTGAACTGCTGACCTCTGTGAGCTCTGAAAGCAAGAGGAACAGCGGCGTTAGCATGATAGATCCCCGATGATAGCGCAGGAGGGGAAACACAGGAAGGATTTACACTCTGTCCCTTACGAATGGTTTGGCTGATACATTAAGAGCCGGATGGAGCACAAAAAATGGAATTTATTCAAATTAAACGGTTGCAAATGTCGTACTATGTTGAGCCAGAGAGTTCTCCTACACGCAACGAGTGGAATTTATGCTTCTGGAAAGCATGTGATTTTACCTGCTACTGCCTACGAGGGACATTCCTGTCCCAGAGGATCTTCTGATATCGAAAGGAGAGAGCAAGCAGCACTGTCTGTTTGGGGTGCCAGGATCGAGCCAGAGAGATTTCAGAAAGGCAACATGTGCTTTCTCGGTTAATTGAACGAACAGTTTCTTTCCAGGTGAACAGCAAAATCACCTGCAGATGTGACTTTAACAGCAGTTGTTAGCGTTTGACTTTTGCCCTGCAGCTCAGAATCACTAACTCACGAAAAGAAAGGCAAAGCAGGCTGGTGGCCGGTGGGGGCTGGCGCTGGCACAGCTCGGGAGGAACAGACTCCTGGGGAGGATCTCCCCTCTGAAAGGTCAACCCCTCTGAGGCTTTTTGAGAGGACCCCAAATCAGAGACCCCAGACCCTGGGATGTCGCAGACTGGCCTCTGTCCATGGGCAGAGGCAGGAATCCTCCTACCCTGCTCTTCTTGGGCAAGGTCCTCTCTAACCCCAGCAGGTCTCATTCCTGGGGATTTTCAGAGCAGAGAGTGGAGCTCAGCACCCCGGAGCTGAGCAGCCCTGCTGGGGCAAGGGCCCCCGTCCAGTACCTGCTGGTTGTAAGCACGTGACTGGTCTGACTCAGGATAGCTGGGTTATCTTTCTTCCTGCTGTTAAATATGTACTGAAGTTAGGCATGTTTGGCCTGGTTTGCAGCACTCAGCACCTCGAGGGTCTGTGCTCGCTGTGGGAGGCAGGGGCTGGGGCTCTCGGTGGACACCAGGGCACCCAGCAGCTATCATCACACGTTCCTGTACACGCGGAGCCTGTTTAAAACAACGGCTTGTAAATGCAAAGCTCCATCTCCAGTTACTGCTCCCCTGTGTCAGCCGGTCCCTTGCTCTACGTGAGATATGTTTCAAATGATCCCATTTGTCTTTAATAAATGGTCACTCCATAAACTGTCTCCTATGGGAAGCCCGGGGTTTGTAAGTGAAACCTGATGTTTCCCTTTCATTATAATGCACTCGCTCCAAGATTAATGAATACCGACTCATCCTCTGTTTAATGTCAGCCTGAGGTGTGCAGTCGGTTTGCCTTACTATTTATGAAATTCATATAGCTGGGCGTAATCTCTTTCAGATCCCACGGCTGTCTCTGCTTCTGTATCAGCGGGGCCTGAAACAGGGGTGTTCTTCTTCTGCTGGAGTCACCGCGTCACCAACATTCAGAGGAGATAAGGGGCAAAGCGCCTTCCATGGACACAGAAAGTCTGTCTACAGCATCACCTCAAAGTACTGCTCATCAACTGCGAAAGCCATCCAGAGGATAACGAAGCAGCACAGGTAGGGAGCATCTCTGCATTCGGCTTAAAACAAATATAAATCAGGCACTGAGCGATCCCATGAAACCAAGCCTCATGTTTCACGCCATCAGTCACATTCCAGTGCTGCATCGCGCAGGTATTTCTAACAGAAGTGATGAGATAATCTCTGTCCCATGAGAACTGCTCTGCTGGTATCTCCTGCGGCTTGCAAGGGG